>JACXGI010017557.1:0-14332 GCA_016801175.1 Esox masquinongy
CAACCTGGGCTCTCATAACACCTGAGCAGTGCCACAGACTGATCGACTCCATGCCACGCCGCATTGCTGCAGTAATTCAGGCAAAAGGAGCCCCAACTAAGTATTGAGTGCTGTACATGCTCATACTTTTCATATTCATACTTTTCAGTTGGCCAACATTTCTAAAAATCCTTTTTTTGTATTGGTCTTAAGTAATATTTTAATTTTCTGAGATACTGAATTTGGGATTTTCATTAGTTGTCAGTTTTAATCATCACAATTAAATTAAATAAACATTTGAAATATATCAGTCTGTGTGTAATGAATGAATATAATATCCAAGTTTCACTTCTTGAATGGAATTACTGAAATAAATCAACTTTTTGATGATATTCTAATTATATGACCAGCACTTGTAGACTCACCAGGACATTCAACAACGATCGACAACACAGAACTAGCAGAAGACACATTCATACGAACACATAATGAGACAAGGGGAATCAGGTGTTGAAACTGGCCGTTTCAACAGCTTATTAGCCAGTAAAAGGCCTAAGAATCTACTTACTACTTGGAATAGTCATAAGAATTGAGCAATTGTCAGCGAGCTTACACTGCCAAAGCTATTTCATTTCATGGCACAACAATGTTTGTTTCTCTTTCATTCGTGAATGACATCGATACAATAGCAATCATTATAGGTGACGATAACTTACTTTTTCATCAAGTGAAAAGATGAGAGAAATGTGGAAACCCCTCCTCTTTGACTGTGCAAGGGGTTGTGATCTATATTACCTCAAAAACAATGCAGGGATGCGTACTTTGAAAATCCACCAGAAATAGTCGCAATATAACCGGAAACAGTTTTATTTTAGGCTTACTATAATGTACATACTAAAGCTTATAGCCAGCGAATTGTTTGTCTTTCCTGAAAAAATCCTAATGCAATAGTTTGTTTTGTCCTAAGCGAAGATCAAACATTGGTCACCTGCAAGGCAGTCCACGACTCTAACCAATACGCTATTTAACAAGGGGTAGTTAGTCACTCAGTCAGTCAGTCACTCACTCAGTAAGAGACATTCGCTCTTCTTGGCCGGCTCCGCTTCCACGGTCCGGCAAAAATAATTGATCACAAAATAAGCAATTTGACTTCAACTGGGATGACAAAATAAAGGCAAATTTATTTTGTCCCGCATTGGCATGCTACCTTGGACAGCGGGATATCGAGATTCCTACAATGTTTTTCCACCCTGTCGGCTCAGGGATTAGAACCAGAAACCTTTACTTGTCTAGTATTCTTGGACCACTGGGCTACACTGTCGTCTTGGTAATATAGTGGTCATGGTTTTACATCCACTCACCCACAGTGCCCAGTGCAACATATCCGACGATGACGATGATAAAGATCACACAGCAAAACATGTCTGTGCAGCTTCTGTAAAAAGGGAAAAGCAGAGATAGCCAGAAGAGAGATAGGAGAGAAACAGAGTGATAGAGATGGCACAGAAAAAGACAGTTAATTATTTTTAAAGATATACAGATCTGGAAAAAATTAAGAGACCACTGCACCTTTTTCTTTTCTTTCCAAAAAAGTCGAAAAGGAAGGTTTTGAGTGAGGAACAGAAGGGTTAAAATTAAGAGACCACTGCAAATTGAACCCTTCTGTTCCTCACTCAAAACTTTCCTTTTTCAACTGTTTTGGAAAGGAAAGAAAAAGGTGCAGTGGTCTCTTTGTTTTTCCGTAGCTGTATATTTCAGGCATTTTTGAATGTGAGAACGTTTTTGCTGAAAGAGCAGTGTGCTTCAAATCCGGGATGTAGCAGTACATGTGAACTGGAGGCAGGGCCTTTTCTTTTGTGGCTTAGGCCCACCCTTGGCAATAAAGGTAAACATCTTTGACCAGATCTTCAACCTTTATCATCCTTTATTTTTCTGGCTGGTCACCAGTTGAAGTGGCCTGAGGTGAAGAATCAGAGAAATGAGAGAAAGCGGATCATGACAAAAATTAGAGGAGAGTCAACATTTGTCCCTGTGGACAAAACACAGGGTTTGGCAATTGTAATGGCTGTTGCCATGTGTTTGTGTGTGTCTGTAAATTAAATGCTTACATCTTTCTATCCAACTGGGGATGTCTAATGAGTCTTAATCCAGTTGAATGTCAATCAAATGTTTAGAAATTCCTCACTGGCTGCCCAGCCTCACTAACTTCTTATAGGTGGATTCCTATTAAATTCTAGAGACATCTCAAGGATGATCAAATAGATTTGTAAAAGAGATTTTGGTAACACTTTATTTAAAGGCCATATGCGTAACACGTTATACAGCATTATACATGTACTCATAATGAAATATAATACAGTAATAATGCAGTATAAGCATTGTTATAGACGCTCATAAAGACTCAAGAAGATAGTGATGTTGTATAAAAAATACACATAACCACTATGAACGCCCAGAATGCAGATAAACTGGCAATACCTCGCAAACAACCATGGGAAATGGACTGACATATATAGGACGGTGATCATGGACAGGAGTGCGTGCACAGTTGTTTAGAATTCAGGTGATTGTGCTCTAGGGATTGTGATGTGTTCAAGTGATGTAGGAAGTGGGTTGTCTTTGAGTGAGTTAGGGCAGGGCCGCGGGCCCGAGCTGACAACAGACCTCACAACACCAATACAATTTGGTCAAAAAAATCATAACACTGACATCTATGAATACACACACAATGCAGTTTTCTAAAACTAGTGAATATCATAAAAAACTGCTTATCACTCAAAAGGTTGTTTTACTAGAGGTAGACTTTTAGTTGCCAAATAGACAATATAGATATGGGGTGGTAGTAGAGAGATAACGTATATGGCGACATGTATCAGGAGTGATTTATTGCTTTGACCTTTTGGCAGCTGCATCTGTGTGAGAATATGAAAATGATTTTTGATTTATGACCGGATGGTAGCATTTGTTTTTCCGGGGGGTACATGTCCGGTTAGAGAGGGAGGGGTAGAGCAGGTGATTCTGTAGGATGAGAGGGGTAGGTCAAAAAGGATTATGAGTAAAAATGTATGTATGTATGTTCAGGTGGAAACCGAAGAAACAGAGAAACAGTTGTTTTGTCGGTGACTTCATGTCCGGTTAGGTGGGGGTGATTAATAAAAGTGTTTTATGGTTATGTTCTTCTAAGTTAGTCTTGAGATGAAAGATGGTGAGGAGCAGAGCAAGGGGGGGTGAGCAGTTTTTTCCGGGGCTTCATTCTCTGGGAAAAGAGGGTGTGCAACTGATGGTGAAGGGTTTCTTGAGATGCAAAGGTGGGGGTTGAGCAGCAGTTACCTTTGGTTCATTCTCTGAGAGTTACCAATAAATAAGAGCTAGACTTCTCCTGGTTTGTAGTTGAAATCGTTTTTTACTCTGTATAAGAATCAAGATGGCGTCTATGCTTAGTGATACACCCGTGACAACCCAGACTTACGAATTAGGCCGCAGAACGGAGGAACGAAAAAAAAGATACACGATACCTGTGGCGTGAACCTCCACAGTGGTCCCATACATTGTATGTCACAAACGCATAAATCTCAAGGTGTTGTGAGAGCATCCTGTGTCATGTGTAGTGATCAGTGTTAGTTCCTGAGTTGCAAATAAATAATACTTTGGCGCCACTGTCTCTCCAGGGTGTAGCACTCAGGGATATCTTTAAACAGATGTTACATCCACAGTGGTCCCATACGTTGTATGTCACAAATACATAAATCTCAAGGGGGTGTGAGAGTATCCTGTGTCATGTGTAGTGATCAGTTTTGATCAGTGAAAGTTCCTGAGATTGTAAATAAATAAATCCCAAGGGGCGTTGTCTTCCTAAGGTGTCCATGACAGCTGCTGGTTAGGGCTGGGTCTGGATATAGCTCCTCCCCGGAGGAGTGTTACAACCTCTTTGGTCAGTAATCCTTGTTACTTGGAAGAAGTTATGTATTTGAACGGATCTAAAATATGTCAGCAAGAACAAATGATGCATTCTGCCCTAAATTACCAGGGTATACAGATTCAGACGTTGAAAGGCTCATTCATAGACTACCAGAGAATTTAGAGTGCGAGATCAAAACTAGTGATAATAACTTAAAATATATTTATGATCCAATCAATTCACTATTATAGATCTATTCTACTAAGAAAGAACCTATACATACAGATTCTCAAGGTGGTAGCACTTTAGAACAGGGTGCATTTAAACCCCTGCTCGGTTTATTCAAGTGGTATAATCTGAGTAAAAATGTGTTTAGCATAGTCAATAGAGGTCCAGACTTTGCTGCGGAGTTTGAAGTAAACGGAAAAGTGTTGAGAGCTATAAGAGTGGCATCTGAAAGTCAGGATACTAAAGTTAGGATCTCAAAATATGGGTGTACAGTTTACAAAACTACTAATGCCACAGTTATAGTTGACTATCCCGTTTATGGTGACGTAGCAAACAAAGATAATTATTTTATAGAGATATTTAGCTTCCTCGTGGACGACTGGACCGTTATTTCTCTTATGCTTTACAATATTCACAACTTTTTTAGGCAAAAAGAGAATTTAAAACGCTGGGGGCATTTGAATAACAGATTAGTTAATTTGAAACGTTGCATATTTAAAATGAAAAGCTTGACACCAGCACACATCTCTCTCAAAACTGACCGGACATCTCTTGACCCGAATGACCCAATGTCAAAAAGGTAATAAAATAGGTTGGTAAACCGGTCCCCAAAAACAGTTATAGAGTTTCATTATTCTCTCTTTACCGTTCAGTCATTCGTTGAAGAACTCAAGAAAACGACTCTCAAGAAAACTCTCGCCAATTCAAAAAGGATTTTGCTCCCTCAACACGTTAAATGGTAAGATATGATGCTAATGTAACATTATATTTAACTAAGATGATGATGAAAGCCCCTTACACGAGTTTCTAAACTCTTAGGTATTTCGACATGTCGTTTGATCAGTTTCTATCGGAAGTCATCGACTTAACGGAATCAAGGCCTGAAGAAGAGGTCGAAGCTCCGGGTGGTTCCTCTCCATCAGGATATGTTATAGGTGAGATTTAATTCATTTATTGATTTAATTTCAATATTATTAATTGTTCTTAAAACTGTAACGTTGTTTTTATAGCTGACACTCCGCCACCGGAATAAAGATCGTTGTATAGACCATGGAACCTGCCCTCACATCAAGTTGTTTCCAGGCGTATAGAGGAATTTAATGGCGAAGATGGAAATGACGAGCTACTCCCCTTCTGTACAAATCCCAGTTTTCATGACAATTCACAAGAACTCTACGCGCCAACTATTCCTCCTTCTCCGAAGTTATTAAATAATCAGATACAGATTTCTGCGCAAGTGCATCGAAGTTAATCACCGAGCTCTTGGTCTGATCCAGGATATCTGCAAGAAGTTGCTACTTATGGTAAGAGTTCTATAAAAAAAAAATAATAATAATTGTTTTACGTACGATTCATTTGAAAAAAAAAATGTAATTACAGATTCTGATGAGGCGTATTGAGATGCTCCAGAGGAGCAAAAAAGCGTAGCAGGTGCTTACGGTAAGAATATTATTAATCGTTCTGTAAAATAAAAAAAGCCTTTTATGTCCCATTCTCGCTTTAAATGTTTAATTAGAGATTCTGATGAGGCGTATCGAGATGCTCCAGAGGAGCAAAAATGCGTAGCAGGTGCTTACGGTAAGAATATTATTAATCGTTCTGTAAAATAAAAAAGCATTTTATGTCCCATTCTCGCTTTAAATGTTTAATTACAGATTCTGACGAGGCGTATCGAAATGCTCCAGAGGAGCAAAAAAGCGTAGCAGGTGCTTACGTTAAGAATATTATTAATCGTTCAGTAAAATAAAAAAGCATTTTATGTTCCATTCTCGCTTTAAATGTTTAATTACAGATACTCCAGAGCAAGATGATTTGAGACCAGATATCTTGACGAACGCAAGTAGCAAAGAGGGTGTTGTTGCTTCTATAACCCCACCTCGCGAATCATTGTTTGAGAGTTCTAATAGTGAAGACGAAGCAGATCCACTTTTGTTTTTCAGAAAAGAGCTTGCACGGCTTGTAAAAGCTAGGGAAGATCAGTTACACACACGTATACTCGATCTATTAAGCTGTCAAAGGCGTCAAGATAAAGCTTTCTGGAAAAACAAGCTTCCAAGGCTCATAGGTAAACATCTGAAAAATGGATCCACCGCCAGATCCAAAACCCGATTATAAGGCATTGATACATCAAATTAGATCATTAAATCCTACTTCTAACATAACACATTTAGATACAGAACCATCAGACATTTATTATTCAGCACTGTTTGAACAAATGAATGAGTTAATCCCAGAGCCACCTGCTTCAAGTCCAGAAGCATTACACATAAACTATGATGAATTAATCACAGCTTTGAGTCCAGAAGCATTACACATAAAACCTGACTATGATGCTCTGATTAGTCAAATAAAAGAGTTAAATCCTGAACCAGCTTCTCACATGACACCGCCAACTCCTTTAGAACCACAGGCTTCCCATTCAAGTGTTCAAATTACAGAGTTAAATCCTGAACCATCAACTCCTTTAGAACCAGAGGCCTCCCATTCAGGTGCGAATCAACAGGGTCGAGGTGTTGATAGAAATGTGAATATTGTTTATCGCAATAAATTCAACAACATTGAAATAAGACAGCGTTTTAATTTTGCTCACATGAATGAAATGTATGATTATTCAACGTTCTATGTCAATGTGTTAACCACTTTAACAGAACAGTTAGAAAGAGCTACAGCCTACGCTGAGCCTAGAGATGTACTGCAATTAGAAATTAGGGGTGATTCTATACGAAACAATGTATCCTATATTATGGAGAATGGTGATGCAAACTTGAATCAATTTCTGGATATGCTTGAAATTTATCAATCTTAGCTGATAATACCCTAGAACTGATTGTACAAATATTGAGAACTCCTCAGGGTGCGGGTGGACAGAGGAGGAAGGCTGAAACTCTTTTGAAATCTGAAATAATTAACAACAAAAAGGAATATCTTTTTATTCCTCAGAATGCTGACAACAAATTATGTTTTGCCATTTGTCTGGCGCATTTATTGAATCCCGGTATTAGTGATATAGAAGGTCTAAAGATAGCTACTGAACTTCAGAGAGCAGTGGGCTTGTCCATTTATGAAACTGTAGCGTTTTCTGATATAGCCAAATTTGAAAGCTTACTCGACATCAAAGTGGTGGTTCTCTATCACAGCAGGCATGATTCCGCTATCTTGAAATTCCAAAACGTTTTACACCCTCATACTCAAATGCTGTATTAACAACATTAAGGCATTCTTGGGAGTTCCCTACATCTGTCAGTCATGTCATACCGGCTTTACGGGATTAGGAGGGCACTCCTGTCGGTATACTGTGCAGTACGCATTGATGTGGACTGCCCATATCACCCCTTGTAGCTCACAAAGTGTTGTGACTGTAACCGTACATGCCGTTCAGCTTACTGCTATGAAAAACACAAATTGGCCTTATGGCATCCTGGGGCAGGTAATTTTGCCAGCTGGTGTGACATCAATGAGAGATGTCCCTTATGCCAGGGTAATTATAATCTAAAAATGAATAACCCAGAACCACACAAATGTAGCAGAAAACGTTGTCCAATATGTAAGGGGCTTTTGGATGACGTTGGTGTATTTGAAAAGGTCCACGAATGTTATATTCAATCTTTGAATGAAGAGAAGCCTTCAGAAAAAATTGTCTTTTATGACTTTGAAACCCGACAGAATGACTCAACAGTTTTACACATACCTGTATGTGTCTAGCATGACCTTTGAGGGTAAAACGTGGAAGGCTAAGGGACAGAATTGTGCCATGCCTTTTTAATCAGGCGTTGATCCCTTGAGTTGTATAACTATTGCATCGGCTTGTTGTAGAAAACCTATCGTACTCATTTTATGATCAAGGAATCTATAGCCATTCTCTCATCTGATAACTATAGAAGGCAGTACAAATCATACTCTAGTGGTTCCATCCAATGGTTGGAGTACCTGGCTGAGACAAAAAAACATCTTTATTCAGCATGCCTTGAAGGGGGGTGAAAAAAAGTTTGGGCCTTATCATGTAGACGGTTGTGCAGTAATCAACGGTGTCGAGACAGCTTTTGAGTACAGCGGTTGTTTCTTTCACGGATGTACATCATGCTTTTTGCCATAGGAAATGTGTGCTTTAACCCAAAAGAGCTTTGGTGACATGTATCTAGAGTTCCAAGACAAACAGAAATCCTTACAGGTTGATTATGGTCTGAAAGTGGTGGTTTTGTGGGAGCACGAGTGGGCTCACTTGAAAAGGTCTGACCCTCAGGTTCGAGCTTTTATGGATAATTTTGGCATGCCAGAACCCCTGGAACCCAGAGATGCATTATTTGGTGGTCGTACCAATGCTTTGACTTTAAGGCACTTAGCCCAAGAGGATGAAACAATAGAGTACAGTGACTTTACATCCCTTTATCCTCATGTCATGAGTAAATACCACTTTCCTCTGGGCCATCCTGAAATCATTCATAGTGACTTTGACTTGCCCCAAAACTATTTCGGTCTGATTAAGGCAACGGTTTACACGGGGTTTGTTTTTTCCAGTGTTACCAACCCATGGTCCTAATGGGAAGCTTTTCTTTTCTCTTTGTCGCACATGCAGTGACAACAATAATCAGCAACATCCCTGTGATCATTCTGATGAAGAGAGAGCTCTGACAGGTGTATGTGTTACTGAGGAGTTTAATAAGGCTCTAGAGAAAGATTACATTGTGGCTAAAATCTATGAAGTGTGTAACTTTGCCAGAAAATCAGATAGTCTTTTTAAAGAGTATATCAAGACTTTCTTGAGAGGCAAGCAGATGGCTTCGGGTTATACTGCATCAGCCACCGATCAAGAGAGCAAAGACAGGTACATTCAGGATTATTATGACAAAGAGGGCATACGTTTGAATCCTGAATAAATTAGAGTCAATAAGGCTAAGAGAAGTGTTTCAAAACTTTTTTTGAACAATTTGTGGGGAAAGTATGCTCAGAGAAGCAATATGCTGACAACATCCATTGTTAGAGAAGCCCAGCAATTTACAGAGTTCATTTTTTCAAACCATTTTGAAATTTCTCATTTTACATTTTTTAAACAGGAGGTTGCTCTGGTACAGTGGCAGCATAAAAAGAATTGTATGACAAGAGAGTGCTTCTAGCAGACGGTACCACATTACCATTTGGCTTCTGATTAGATAAGATGGAGTTTGTAGAAGCTTTTGATTCAAGATTGCATTTACCTTTCTCAGCTCTGGTCGTTGGACCATCCTGCAGTGGAAAAACTTGTTTTGTAAAAAATGTTTTTGAAAATTCTGAACATGTATTAACTCAGAACTTTGACAATATAGTGTGGTGTTACAGTTGCTATCAACCGATGTATGATGAAATGTTGAAGAAAATAAAAATAAACTTTGTTGAAGGAATCCCTGAATCATTGAATGATGATCAACTCTTTCCTCCTAACAGAAATAATCTTTTAGTTTTGGATGATATGCTGTTTGCAGGTAGTGAACATCCTGAATTTGCCAGAGCTTTTACTCAATATACTCATCATCGAAACTTATCTGTGCACTATTTGGTACAAAATGTGTTTCACCAGGGTAAAAATAGCCGCACTATTAGCTTGAACTCCAATTACATGGTTTTGTTTAAAAATCCTAGAGACAAACTGCAGATTAACACTTTGGCTCAGCAAATGTATCCGGGGAGACAAGCATTTTTCACGGAAAGTTACGAAGACGCAACAAAAGAAGCATTTTCCTATTTGCTGATAGACCTTAAAGCTTTTACACCAGAACATTTAAGACGTGAGAGTGGCCAACAGTTTACGTCCCAAAGAAAAAGTAAACATGTCTGCACGTTTAAAAAGACATTTGCCCTTCTTGAGAGCCCTAGTTGTAGCCAACCCTAAAGAACGCAAGTCTGCCTTGGTCCATTGTTCTTCAGATCTTATTTTGGCCCTCTGCGAGATTGCTTTGAATGTTCTCAATGGGCGCACCCACTCAGCCAGGCACAATTAAAAAAACTAAAGAGGCAAAAGGCAGTTATCAAGCTATTTGCAGATAAAAGGACCAGTATTAAAAAAAAGAGGCGTGCCATACAGCAGACGGGCGGCTTCCTCCTACCCCTACTAAGCATAGCCCTCCCTTTCCTCAGTAGCCTAATCGACCTCAGGAGTGGGAGATAATGTCTAACAAAATGTATTTAGTGCCTCAACATCAGCTGGATAAACTTAAGCAACAAGGTCCTGAAACTATTAGACAAACAGCTGAAAGGGATCTGGATACGGATATGAAGGATGTATTGAACATGAAAGGAATGAACCCTTATGACAAGGCAAAGAAATACTCTCAACTCTTACAAAGGTATTTGCCTTTGTTGAAACAAGATGAAAATAACACGGGACACTTGACCCTCTCCCTACTGGAAACAAAGTCTACAGAACCTCTTGTTCCAGGGAGCTTACCGGATCACGCCATAGACGAGGATGATGTTATGAGTGACATGCTCGAGCATACTACAGCACATAGCCGACAAAATGTTGTATACATTATGAATAAAATAAAGGGGTCAAAAGGTAGAGCTGGCTGGAATGACAAGGGTGAATTCATCAGTAATGGTAAAATTTTAAGAGGCTTTAATATGATAGACTTGATCAAAAATGTAACTGCCTCACACAAGATATCCGAAGACAGAAGACCTCTAGGATGGACCCATTTTCTTAAGACCAAGGCTGATCTCAATTTACCTCTGGCAGGTGTGGCTAATTATAACATTCGTCAACAGATACAAAATTTAAAATCGGTTCCCTCCAAAAGACATTAATTTGAAAGGCAGAATACCGAAGACTGGTTGCAATTTTCGGAATAAATACACAATCGATAATTGTAATGTAATGAGATTTTTATTTCAATAAAAATACATTTGACCAAAAAAAACTTTCTTTAAAAAAGCATTCTTTAAACATTTGTCTTGAACATGCACACTGCGTATAAGGTTTTAAAGGGAGTAAATATAAACACTTTAGAGATTTTCTAACAAAACAATCTACCATGACATCATTACTTCTTAAATCATCACTATATTGTGATATAACATCTTCATATGAAAGCCCTCTGGCTCTTTGACAGAGATAGAAAATACAATGATGACCACAGGTTGTAGAACATTCATCCTGTACTTGTTTAGTGCTGTAATATATCTTGAATCCGTTTCTGATTAAAACTTGTTTTATTGATTTGGGAAAATGAGAAATTTTTTTATTGATTTGGGAAAATAGGAATTGAAAAAAGTTGTGTTTTTCTGCCTTCTTCCTCTTCTAAAGTCACGGCGAGCCAGTGTTCCCCAGGCATGTATTTAGGATGGGTATTAACAATGAACATAGTGGGTCTATTACTACAAGTATCCTTAGGTAATTCGTCACAAGCCCATACTCTGTGGAACTGCTTTCCGACCATTCGTTGCATAAAACTCTCAATCTCTTGGGTGTTTATCTTTGTTTTAATTAAGAATAATCCACCAAGACTTGTCTTCGGGAGTTTACTTCCAAGATGGAATCGGAGCATGCGTACACGATCATAGTAGCCGTACGGTCTAAGGGTTCCCGGAAGCGCATTTCCAGTTGCAGGCTGCCTGTGGAGACCGGTGAAAGGTTTCCTGTGTTGTCATCATCAGGGGATAAGTTGAAAGCGAACAGGGCATAGCCAGATGCGTAATCTTTTCTCTCAACGGGCAAAGCCAGATCTTTTAAATGTCTCCCCGTAGCCAGGTATAGATTATAAAATTCTCTAACGCATGGACCGTTGTTGAAATTCGGCTGGAAGGCCTTAGCGGGAATTTGACGTCCGTCCTGACAGAGGGCTACATACTCCGCGCTGAAATGATGGAAATTGAAGGGGTTTTTATCAAAACTGCTGGTGCAGGCTTCGTGATCAACCAGTCCGATAACAATGTAGCTGGGTTGCGATCCCAAAAACAGGTTGTCCTGACTGGAAATTCTAGAGCCTCTGGGTATGCTGAATGTTTTCATGGTAATTCTTTGAATGGGGTAAAGGGCATTTCCTTTCATTAAGGCCTGAGAAAGGCCTAAACAAACGGCCGGAGATACAGAAACTTTTTTCACAAACAGTGAGGCACTCATCACTTTTAAGCTAAAATCTCCGTCACCTGTAGCCATCAGACAAAATTCATCTTTTGCTCTTGATAACTTGATTCTTAAATCAACGGCATTTAGGAGTAAACACTCTTGAAAGAAAATCGCTATGTATTGCTCCCAAAAGATCCACCTTTTGGGAATTTCTAGTGTAACCGGATCGAGCTATCAGCCCTCTATTTGCAGCCGGTGGAATGGCTGCGGGGTCGACGGACTCCATACCGCCTCCTGTCTCTTTGTTAAATAAGCTGGCTGCAAATTGTTTATTTAGTCTGTCTACAGAGTCATTTAGTAAACATTCCATTATTGCCCTGTAGGGGTAGGTAGAGCTGCTTTGACTGATGAGTCGATCTCCTAATGTCACGTCCACTTGTGAAAAGATGGTAGCCAGAGGATAATTAATGAGAGCCACCATGTTTCAGATGTGGCTTAGCTATACTAAAGCCTCTCTTCATTAGTGGTAAAACCATTCTAAACAGATTACGAAATATACCGCCAACCCCTGAACCATACATAGTAGGGGTGCCATAATAACCAGGGAGTCCGTTCCCTACTTGATCAACATAATAAGATATGTACCGGTTAGGGTCAAGTTGCGGATTGTGTAACATCTGTAAATATGTAAAAAAGATTGTACTGGTCGAAAGTGGAGTTTAACAATCACTTTACCCCAATCGAACACTAGATTTTTATTCTGATCCGTCTTAATCTCAATCTGTATGTTTTCAATATACTTCTTGGTTACAGGTACATAGTGTGGCCGCATATAATTAATTGTGATAATATCTCTGTCTGTTCCCTCTATATGAACTGTCCGTATGAGTGGCACAAAACTGTCTCCGACCCTTTGAAAAGATATAATATCCGTGTACACAAAAATGTTATAAAATCCTGCGTGTATGTCTACAGGCAATGGGCTCAAATTATCTTTTGTTTCCAGCCATCTGTCAGAACGCATCCCTAATATGTAGGATAAACTGCCTTGAGTCTTGATAGCTGACTGGGTTTCCTCACTCACAATTTTTACTCGCTTTTGAATATTGTCATAACCTAAAAACACATTCTTAATCTTCTCATTTAAGGCCTGGTTCATCCCATAGACAACCGCTTGTTTTTATAAATGTTTTTATAATAACCGGTTTTGAGTCAGATATCTTCAGGGGGTTTAGAGTCTATTTTGTAGAAAAACTCAAAATAATTTTTCAGGATATTTGTCCAGCTATGCGGGTATATAATCTCCACGAGGCCTACCTCCCAGCTCCCCTGTAGCTCTATCGGTTAGGCAAAATTTGTTGTGAAATTAGAACTTTTGTTGTTTGGATATATTTCGGCTGAGGCATTGCTGGGGAGAGTCAGATAAAAACCTGAGGTTTCCATGATTGTTGAAATCAGTTGTGAACAACACACACTAGCGGTAGTTATTTTATCCTGTTGCGTCCAATATTTCCGACTCTAGGACCCAGCTGTTGAACTTTTCCGGCCAGTTTTTCCACCTGACAAATACGTGTGTTTCTCCTTCGTTTCAAAATCTCATCTATGTGAAAAACTTTGTGTTTAGTTATCTTCACTTTTTGAAGCTCTTGTTCACAAAAGGTACCCTTGATAGACTCTCCATCATAATCGCTTAGCTTATAAACAGGCGGTATACACGGTATGCATTCCGTCACTGAAAATAATTCATCAGAGTAACCTTGTTCATATTTCTTATCAAAAACACCTCTCAACTTTGAGAAACACACAATATCGCCTTTTTTGAATTTAAAAGCAATGGCTTTCTTTTTACGAAGAGGAAACCTGTCACGTCCCCGCCTCCGCGAGCGCGCAGCAGAGGGCGCCCGCGCCCCTGAGTCTCAGTGCACACCAAATCACACACCTGTCACCAATCACCAAATCACACACCTGTCCCCAGTCACCTCATCACCATGCAGATTAATACAACTCCCTGCCACTTCTCCCCTGCCAGATCAATGGTTCATGTTTACATGCCACATCTCGCGTTCTCCAGTTTCTCGTCCTGCCTATCCGTGCACCGACCGATCGCCCGTTCCCGACTATTCTGCCTGAGCCCTGCCTGTACTTCTGTTGTCCGCCGGTATTCTGACCTCTCGCCTGCCCCCGACTAC
>JACXGI010017559.1:0-14345 GCA_016801175.1 Esox masquinongy
GGGGGGGGGGGGGGGGGGGGCTGGAATACAGAACAATAATAGAAATGCAAATTGACCACAACTAAGCCCAAAAAGAGAATATATTTAAAAATAACATTAATTTCACACACTGATTACACTGAGACACGATTATATAATGTCTCTTATTTCATTGCGGGAATACTCGGAAACAGATAATTCTTTGTTGTCTTTTTTGCACAGTCAGTTGGTCGGTTTTTTGCACCATGTCCTGACGCCCTCGTTATTATGCTGGTTTAACAGTAGCCCCTGACAACCAATCAACCACATCTATTTAATAAAACCCACGTTGCATCAGCCAGTCTCACAAAGTACTTATACAGACCCTCGGCCTAAAACCGCAAAGACCAAGCAGTAAGATGTTGAAGCACACTGTCCTGCCTAATGGTCAGTCTTCCTCCACTATGTCCTGCCCTGCTCCTTGCATAATGTTGGTTTAACATTAGCCCCGGGCCGTCCTGGGGCTCAGACTCTACTCCTGCTTTTTCGGCCCTGACCTTTATATTACACGTTCTAACTTTGTCCAGTAATCTCTCATCTCTAAACCCACCTATTAAAATCATATTCAGAATCATAATAAACATATGTCCCTGTATGAACTGGATTGCATGTTGACATATCTATGAATATTTATGAATACAGAACAATGGCTTCGCTGAGTTCACAGTATTAATGGTTTTACAGATAAAATGTGGTCATAATTCTGTCTTTTAATGTAAAATTGCTCTGTGAATGAAATACATTATCAATTATTATCATAAACCTTCAAGTTTCTATTTGAGTTAGTGACCTAATCTGTGTGACCACATGATCATGTGACATGTCATTGTTCTTATGGTGTACTAGGGCAGTAGGCACCATGGAGTCTTTGTCTTCACTGTCGCCTCATTTAGCTTTTGTTTCCAGGCGAACTAAATCAAATGCAAACATTCCAACTTTTGAATGCAAAAAATAAAGTTGGATTTCAAATACACTTCTCACCCAAAGCCCAGTTCGCTATTGCCGGGTTGATGGGCAGAGTCGATATCTGCTCTTAAAAACCAGGGTCATTACAGAACTCTCCTTGTGTCCTAGAGCCAGCTGATATCTTTATGTCTTGCCCTCACAGGCCGAGCACACAACAGAAGTTTGTGGATGCGAGGTCCAATAACGTCAAAAGTCAGTGTAATAAAACAAGTAGGAAGCATGGCTGAAAACCCTCAACATCCCTAGCCAAAGCCCTCTGCCACAAAAGCAGATTTTTGATTCTACATTTAGCAGCACTCTAACCAGCACTATTACTCCCTGAGCAATAATCTCATGAAGAGGGGGCGGAGTATGTGAGCCCCATAGTCCAGGGTTTGAACACTATTTCACGAATTCAATATAAAGTAATCTTCCAACATTACAATGGGACATAATGTGTGCATTTACTAAATGAAACATAACACCATTTATTAAATTTTGTCCATAAATGCTGATCAAACTGTTTATTGTAATTATCAATAATCAGTACCTTTCTAACTCAAAGTAATAACAAAAGACAAACTTGCTTTCAGATGGCTTCATTAAATTGACTGCTAATATTCTAGGTTGTCATTATATTTACAGGGATATCTTAAGATATGTTTACTTTAACTCTAGCAAGCAAGTTTATTCATATAGCACAATTCATACATAGAAGCAATTCAATGTGCTTTACAAAGAAAAAGAAAAAATATAAAAATACAATAGCATAAAAAGAAATACTCAAATGAAAACATCAAAACAACATCATAATAATAAAACATAGAATAAGAAAATAGAATAAAAATGGAATAAAAACATAGGAAGCTATAAAAGCTGTAAGGCTAAACAGTGCGGTTAAGTTTAAGCACTTAGTCATAGGCGTGTGAAAGAGAAGTGTTTTTAACCTGGATTTAAAAATTGATACAGAAGATCTAGGATCTTCTGATAGTTTATTCCAGTTGTGTGCAGCATAACTACTAAACGCAGCTTGGCCATGTTTAGTTTGGACTCTGGGCTCTAATAGCTGACCTGAGTTCATGGATCTAAGAGCCCTGCTCGGTTTATATTCTTCAAAGATATCACAAATGTATTTGGGGCCTAAACCATTCAGTGATTTATAAACTAAAAGCACAACTTTAAAATCTATTCTGTAACTGACTGGAAGCCAGTGCAAAGATTTAAGAACCGGAGTGATGTGCTCTGTTCTCTTGGTCCTGGTTAACATTCTAGCAGCAGCATTCTGAAAGAGCTGCAGCTGTTTTACAGTCTTTTTGGGGAGTCCAGTTAAGAGGCCATTACAGTAGTCAACCCTACTGGAGATAAAAGCGCGGACAAGCTTCTCTTGGTCTTTTTGGGACACCAAGCCCTTGATTCTGGCTATATTTTTAAGATGATAGAAGGCTGTTTTGGTGACCGCTTTGATATGACTAAAATGTGAGGTTTGAGTTTTGCACTTGGTCCCTGATTTTTAGGGCTTGAGAATCCAGCTCTTTACTAATACTAGTTCTTTTATTTTTGTGGCCAAACACAATAATCTATGTTTTATCTTGGTTTAATTGTAGACAATTTTGGTTCATCCAGGTATTTATGTGCTCTATACAGTGACACAATGAGTCTATTCAGCTGTTGTCATATGGTTCGAGAGCTATATATATTTGAGTATCATCGGCATAGCTATGGTAGTTAATGTTGTTCTGTTGAATTTGGCCCAGAGGTTGCATATAGAGATTGAACAGAAGCGGTTCGAGAACTGATCCCTGGGGAACTCCGCATGTCATAGCTACCCTATCAGATTCATGATTGCCAATGGTGACAAAGTAACTCCGGCCATCTAGATAAGATCTGAACCAATTAAGGACTGTCCCGGAGAGTCCTACCCAATTTTCCAGCCTGTCTTGAAATGTTCTATGATCTACAGTGTCAAATGCTGCACTGAGATGTAATAGAACCAGACCTGTCATTTTATCCAAATCAGTATTCAGCCGTATATCATTTAAAACTTTTATCAGGGCCGATTCAGTACTGTGGTGAGGTCGGAAGCCTGACTGAAATTTGTCTAAGAGACCGCTTGAGTTCACAATATTGCTGAGTTGATTGAAGACAACCTTCTCAATGATCTTGGCTATAAAGGGAGATTTGATACAGGTCTATAGTTGTTCAGTATAGATGCATCCAGTGTTCCCTTTAATAGGGGCTTAATGGCAGCTGTTTTTAGAGACATTGGGAAAATACCTAATTGCAGAGAGTTATTAACTATTTGCTGTAGATCCATTGTTATAGAGTTTTAATTTTTTTTTATTGTTTTTAAAAAGTCTGATGGCAGTGTGTCGAGACAACATGTGGAAACTTTAAGATGTCGAACTGTTTCTTCTAGGGATTTTTTATCAATTATATGAAATTGTGACATAATAACCAAGTTATGTCTTGGTGGTCGTAGTGATGGTACAGTGTCATCATTAGACTGTGTAGTTCTGATGGTCAGTCTAATACTTCACTAAAGAAACATGCAAATTCATTACATTTCACAGTGGACATGAGTTCTGATGCTATCTGATTTAGGGGGTTTGTAAGAATATTTCTCTATTGAATAGAAATATGTTATCCAACAAGAAGGAGGGTTTTCAGCAATTTCATTAAATGTAGTCTTTGCATACAAGGTTAGCGAAACCAGTAATGCATTACAAGACTACACAATTACAATACCTACTGAGTAATAACATTACCTACTGAATGCTGAAACCCGCATAATCCTAAAACTGACACTTTATCACTTGTATTTTTTTGTTACTTACTAATTTACATTTCTTCTTATATATTATTTTGATTCTATTGTTTTTGGAAAACAATAGTTACAGTTTTACGAAAACAAGCCATCAGTTTTGTTTCAGTTTTTCATACCAGGCAAGTATGCTAAGAACACTGTTATTTACAGAAACAACCTAGAAGCAATGAGGGCTATCTGTCTTGCTCAGGGACAGAACAACAGGGTTTTTACCTTGTCGGCACTGGGATTAGAACCAGTGTGTAACGTTTTGTTTACTAACACAACACTCTTGACCTCCAGGCTGCTTTGCCTCCCCGAAAATGTGATGTTCTACATGCTACACCACAAACCCACCAACTGTTTCCTTTCACAAGAAAGACTGAACGTGTGCATCAGCCATCGAGAACTCTGCCTGAGATTGGAGAAGCTTGGATATTAGGTGGCTCTGGTGTAGCTCTTAGATGAGTTGGAACCATGCGCTTCGTGATCTCTCTTGTGGAGTTATTGTCCTGATGATGTAGCCATCTGTCTGGTGGTGTGTGTGTGTGAGTGTTGCACCCCTGAGGTCGAACAGATTAACAGATGAGTGGAAAACTTAATGAGAAAATCACACTTAAAGGCCAGAAGAGCAAGGCTCAGCATAGCTAAGACACACACCTATAGGCTTAGCCGTTCTGACATGTAATGCTGTGCTAACCCACTGGATTCCACTGACCTTGTAAAAAAAAAAATTTCAAGGACTATGAAAGCTATGGCTGCAGGCAGACAGTCATTGCCAACAGAAAAAAAATTAGAGCATGTTTATTTTGGTCGGTGGTCAGGTGCATGTGTGTCGAGCGTTAACTAGTGAACATGTCAGTTGGCCTGTTGAAAGTTCAGTTCATCTCTAATTTTTGTCAGTGAAAACGGATGGGCATTTTCTGAATAAGGATGCATTACCTCCTCTGTCCACCAATGTCCCCACATGGATCAAATGTCCCAGACTGGGTGCAGCCGATCAAACAAAAGAGTCCACATCGGTTTCAGTTGAAAGTCACACAATTATTCTGATTGAGAGGAACATGGATGGATCATGTTCTGTCTCAGAGGATCGTTCTTGTTTCTACCGATGTCAGTTATATAGAAACGACCCTAACTGCTTGCTGAAGCTAGCTTACTATCTGGTTTGTCTATGAGGTTATTAGAGAAATTGTGTAGTAGCAATTGTGTAATGCGCTCACAGAGGGAGAGGAGGAGGAAGTGTGAGAGGTTGTTTTTTATTAAGTGTCTCCACAAAGGGAGAAAACTTATTTTATTCAAGTTACATTAAAGAAGAGGATGTGCTCTTTAGAACAAAGTTAACTTTGTAAATTTAATTTTTTCTTAGTTTTTATGCTATATCAGTTTGAAATGTGTGAGAAAATATTTATTAGGAGAATTCTCAGTAATCTAACGCAGCATTCTAGAATTATCTTGGGGTCCACGCTAGCGAGGGAACACTCACTTGATTCAGTTAGACTTTGGCAGGCGCAGGATAAAGTGTGATGACAACAGGCAATGCTTGACCCATATCCCTTGCCCCACAGACCTCCATGCAGGTCCCCTCATTTATGAAAAACGCCACCTCAGTCATTTCGTCCTGCAGCCAGGCCTGTCTCCATGCTGCACGTCAGCCAGTGGCCTCGACATAGATCAGATCAGGCCATGCCAGGGCTACAACTGTTAACACACCGTCCGTCCGTCCCTCCGTAGATGGATGGATAGATGGACAGTAGGGATGCAACGGTACACGGTATGTTATCGAACCGTCCGGTACGCCCCCAACGGGTTACGATATGCCGGTCATTCCCTGTAATTTCCAAAACATGCTTATTGCACTGCAGAAAACACGCAGGTTGTGGATTCAGATGCACAGAACCAGATGAGTAGCTTGTGAACACAGACAACTATTTGGGGCCCCAGGCCGTTAGGGAGCTCCTGAGGGCTGACAAACTTTTTCAATATGGTGATGAGGGTAAGAAGACCATAAACAAAGTACAGTCTGTAAGAATGGCTTTGCCACTGTCAGCTACTCGAGTGGAAACTCTTAAAACATGATGACGTCATTTATACCGAAACCGTACCGTTAACATGACCCACAAACTGCGGTGCGTACCAAAACGTGGGCCCACTGTACTGTTGTATCCCTAATAGATAGTGTGAGTGCTGGAGTGACGGAGAGAGATAAAAGGTGCGGATTAGGTATTAAAAGCAGTAAGGCAATGAAGCAGGCCAGAGAGTAGGAGTGGAAGAGAGAGAGGGGCCAATGATTCTGGACTGGAATAAGTGGTAAGCTGGAAACATCTGGACTTGTCTGAAAGGGTGTATGGGTAGCGCACACGCACACACACCCCTAACAGCATTTTGCAAGATTTTGGAAGGCACTTAAAAATTACACAAAATAATTGGGTGAAAATCTAAATTCTTGTACATTTCCTTTCAAGGAATCTCAAACACTGCGGTGTGAATATACTGCATGGCCCAAAGGGTATTCTAGTCATGCTAACGCTAACGCTGACATACAGGGTCCAAGTTCAGAAGTCAAAAGACTCTTCTGAGCCCATGTATAAACATACAAGCTAGACATTAATCGAAAACGCTAATGTCGTTACTGACATAAGCTAACTAGCTAGATAAATTAGCTAGCTAACTCTACCCTTTCTGACACAAATGGCTTGATTAGCTTGTTTCATAAATTCAAAAAAATACTGCCCCAGTAGCGACTGTTTTCGAATATAAATCTTAGGATTAACAAAACATTTTTGGGCACTTGCTCTTTTTGCAACTGTACGCAGTCTGTACTGTAACAGCTGACAGGAATTGCAACAATATGCATCTGGTTAGGGCAAACTCATGTTACAGTAGCTAAAGCAGCTAGTTACAGAATCAGCAACAATAACTAGCTAGCTATCTTTGGGTGGAACTTATTCAACTTGCACTGGTTAGCAGCATCTCTTTTGAGCTAAAAACAGGTAATGTATTGTAAAAGTTGAGAGCGTGGGGGAAAAGATGGTGTCTTTGGTTTTTGCTTTCATCTTCACAAGATCAGACTTCCTTCTCAGATGCAAAAATGTTTTCCACGCTTCTTACAAAGCTGACTGTTGGAAACAATTAGTTTGAGCTACAACCTAAAAAAATCTTTCTGATCATAGTGTGTAGATAATATTACTTTTTGACATTGTGTGATGATTGCATGTTATTTTCTTGTAAAGGGGAATCAGAATGGCAGCCATTATACTAAAGTGCCTTTAAAGTATAGGCTGTGGGTTTGTTGTGGTAGGAAATAATTAGTGGAGCTGGAAAGACGGTTTGTAGACCACCGTCATCAATGATCATTTATCAGAGCAGGTAATCATTTAGGCCAGACTTTGTTTTTTTCCTTTTTTCCTCTTATCTCTCACTGAAACTCGCTGTTTCTCTTTTTTCTTCCTATCCTCATTTAATGTCTTCACACCCAGCCATGAGACCCCCAACACCCAGCCATAAGACCCCCAACACCCAGCCATGAGAACCCATCCACCCAGTAATGAGACCCCAACACCCAGCCATGAGACCCCAACACCCAGCCATGAGAACCCAACACCCAGCCATGAGAACCCAACACCCAGCCATGAGACCCCAACACCCAGCCATGAGAACCCAACACCCAGCCATGAGAACCCAACACCCAGCCATGAGAACCCAACACCCAGCCATGAGACCCCATCCACTTTCTCTCTCTCCCTTTGTGTTTTCTCTTTGACAGATCGTTAGTTAATGAGTTTGTGCAGAGACAGCCTTGTCCATCCCCCCGCCCACACACATACATGCGCACACACACACACAGTTAAACAAACACAACCACACACTGAAGAGCGATTGTTTCCTTTGGGAAACAAACAGGACGTTGTCATTTGTTTTCTGACCTTTCATTGATTGAGCAAACAGTGCTAAAAAGCAGTTCACCAGCATTCACACAGTTCACCAGCATTGGTAACAGAAAGAACTGAAGGGAAATGCAAACACTAGAAGGATGAATGTATGGATAGAAAAAAGGATGACAGAGAATGGTGAAGAGAAAGAAGTGATTGATCTTCACTGATTTAGAATGTAACTGCTCCCAAAATGTTGTTGTGCCATGAGACCAAATCTAATCATTAGGCTCCATCTTGCCATGAGATCCAGCCATGAAATCCCCAACATGAGACCCAGCCATGAAAACCCCAACATGAAACCCAGCCATGAAAGCCCCACCATGAGACCCAGCCATGAAAGCCCCACCATGAGACCCAGCCATGAAACCCCCACCATGAGACCCAGCCATGAAACCCCACCACCCAGCCATGAAACCCCACCACCCAGCCATGAAACACCCGCCATGAGACCCAGCCATGAGGCCCCACCACCCAGCCATGAATCCCCTGCCATGAGATCCAGCCATGAAATCCCCAACATGAAACCCAGCCATGAAACCCCCCGCCATGAGACCCAGCCATGAAACCCTACCACCCAGCCATGAAACCCCCGCCATGAGACCCATCCATGAGGCCCCACCACCCAGAAGTCATGTGGGGACCCAATTGCAGACACAGGAGGCAGGAATAGCCTTTCAGGTATTTTATTGGCACTGAATCGGCAGGCAAGAATCGAGTCGTCACAACAGGCAGGGGTTTGGTACACAGGATCTCACAGCAAAAGGTACAGGCCGACGATGAGTAAGAGAGCAGAGGTGGTCAACAGGCAAGGGTTCAGTACACAAATTATCTCAGCGAAGGTACAGTTTGGCGATGAACAGGAGAGTTGCGTCAGTAAACAAGCAGGAGTCTGGTACACGGGAATACTGGAACGGAACACTGGGAATACAGAAGAAACAAGAACGCGGGAACGACTTGGAAAACCACACAAGACGATCTGGCATCAGGGACATGGAAAAGCATAGTGTATATACACACACAAGGGATAACCTTGTGTATCTGGTGGGGGCGGAGACACAAAGTAAGACAGGTGAACAGAATTAGGGTGAGGATGTGACACATGAGACCCCAACACCTAGCCATGAGAACCCATCCACCCTGTAATGGGACCCTATCCAACCAGCCATGAGACCCTATCCACCCAGTAATGGGACCCCATCCACCCAGCCATGAGACCCTATCCACCCTTTAATGAAATCCTAACACCCAGCCATGAGACCCCAACATCCAGTAATGGGACCCCATCTACCCAGCCATGAGACCCCATACACCCAGTAAGGTGACCCCATCCACCCAGTAAGGAGACCCCATCCACCCAGTAATGGGACCCCATCCACCCAGCCATGACACCCCATCCACACAGTAATGGGACCCCATCCACCCAGCCATGAGACCCCATCCACCCAGCCATGAGACCCCATCCACCCAGCCATGAGACCCCATCCACCCAGTAATGGGACCCCATCCACCCAGCCATGACACCCCATCTACCCAGCCATGAGACCCCATCCACCCAGTAATGAGACCCCAACACCCAGTAATGAGACCCCAACACCCAGCCATGAGACCACAGCCAGCATGTTAATCTGACAAAATTTCTTCCGTTGCACAGTGGATATCAATAATGTACAGTACACACCTTTCTGAAAATGCATCTTTTATTTATTTATTTAAAGGGTAAAATCAAGACAAATCATGTCAGAACTTGAAAACAACATAATTTAGGTGAAAACCAAAATGATCATCTCTTGGTCTCTTGGAAAAATAAGAAAACCCCACGCAACCAAGACATTAAGTTTTCAGCACCATTGTGGATAAAAACACGTTGAAAACCTATTACATTATCTTTTCATTGTTTATTTTGATGTTTTTGAAAGTGGGCTAAAGAGAAGAGAAAGAGCTAATTATGGGGAAATCTAATTTCGTCTAATTTGCCTCGATTGTGGCACAGTAGTGAAACCTGACAAAACCAAGAAAGACTGTTTCCAGCTATAATGGGGGTTGTTATTGTGTTTAGATTTAACCAATCACATTCCAAATCATGTACAAAGGTTGATTGCCATCACCTGACATTAACTGAGGTGATTCTGAATAGAATAAGCTATTACTGTAGGATTTCTTTGAAGGTTTCTTGACTGCATACAACAGAGATACCCATGGACCACAAGGAGCCTACAAAAGATCTGGGTTGTTCCTGCATAGAGGAATTTTTGGCGCCCCCCAAAGAGGTTTTAGCGAGCGCCAAAGGAAAATCACCAGCACCAAAATGATAAGAATTGAAAAAAAAATAGCATTTCAAATCCTCTCCGAATGTGTTTAATAGCAATTTATCAAACAACTGTTGAACAAGCAGAACATAAACTGAAGGCTAATGAGATCCTCTAAACAACGTAATTTTCCCATGTCGGTTATTTCGTTTTTGCCAGCTAAGAAGAGCGAATGTCTCTTACTGAGTAAGTGACTGACTGACTGCCCCTTGTTAAATAGCGTAGTGGTTAGAGAAGCGGACTTGTGAACTATGGGTCCCGAGTTCGTATCTCCTCGCAGGCGAAGCGAAGTATGCATTGTGAATTATTCTGTGTTGACGAAAACTTTGCTGGCTAAAACCGAAACCGGAAACTCTATACGGTTATATTGCGACTGTTTCTGGCAAGGAATAGTTCATCTTCAGTCTCGCTAGCAATTGCTCAATTCTTATGATTATTCCTAGGAAGTTAGTAGATACTAGTAAGCCTATTTAACACAATCCTCAATGGAGTCTAGCGACTGCTGAAACTTTTGATGCCATGGCGTAGTGGTTAAAGACAGTGTCTCTCATTTGAAAGACCTACGTTCGAATCTATTGAGAGTAACGACATTTATTATTTCTGGTAGATTCCACGATTCTCTCGTCTTTTCACTTCATGAAAAAGTTAGTTATCGTCGCCTTTATTGATAGTTATTTTATGAATGTAATTCACGAAAGAAAAAAGTACGTTGTTTTGCCATGAAAGAAAAAATAAGTTCTTATGCCTGAAATGAAATCGCTTTGGCAGACTCACTAGCAATTGCTCAATTCTTATGACTATTCTAGTGCGTTAGTATCTAGCAGTAGAGCTTGTTACTGGCTAATACGCTGTTAAAAGGGCCAGTGGCAAACGCAATACATAGCCGCTATTTGTGGTGGAGGTAAACTTAGTAAGAAACGTTAGACAGTTTAACTTTATCAAGGTCATTCACGAATGACCAATTAACTATTAAAACGGCCAGTGGCAGAAGAGGATTTGTTCAGGATAGAGACAAGAGGCTACACGGACACCCAGCAAATGTACAGCTCTGTGGTGTAGTGGTTAACGACACGGGTTCGAATCTCAATGTGGCAACATTTTCTATTGCAGGCCGGCTGAACTAGGCTTGCCTGGTTTCTTGTTTTATTCTGTTAATACTTTCCCCTTGAAAACATACTACCGTGTGTGTAGTCACGTGACTCCACCCTGTCCAGTCAGCCGCATGGAAGCAACATGGAGAACTCAAACGCAGAGCCAACTGAACAACTTGTACCAAACAAAAACACAGTGTCCGTCGTCTGGACCCATTTTGGCTACAGTAAAGACGACACCTAACAAAATTAAGTCAAATGTAAACACTGCAGAAAAACAGTTTCAGCGATAAAAGATAATACCACCAATCTGTTTCAACACTTGGAGCACAATCACGTTACCGAATGTGAACAGAGCATGACTCAAAAAAAGAGAGATTGACAAGCGCCCAGCAACAAGTGCCTCCACAAAGCAGGTGTCGATAACACAAGCATTTCCCAATGCTATACATTATGAAAAGGATTCAAGAAGATGGAAAGAAATAACTGACCCGATTTGTTACTACATCGCGTCTCCCATAGCTAGAGTGGAGAGCAGTATGTTTAAACATCTCGTTAAAACTCTCGACAGAAGATGCACTGTGCCATCGCGACCATATCTTTCTTAAGCTGCGCTGCCCAACATGAACAAAACATGTCGTAAAAAGGTAGCTGCTGAACTGAAAGTCTGTTCAGCACTTTGTAGCCACATCTCATCTCTGGTCATGTAGGACAATGGACCCATACTTTGCACTACATTGACGATGAATGGAAGCTGCGTAAGAGATGCCTTGAGGCGGCATATTTTCCAGTCGATCACATGTCAGATGATTGCACAGGGTCTGAGAGATATGCTTTCTGCGTGGCAACTCACGTAAGAGAACCTCATGGTCATAATGACAGACAACGGTGCTAATGTTGTCAAAGCTGCACAGCTCAATGGATAGACACGGCAGCAGGGTTTTGAACACAGGCTGCACCTTGCAATCGGTATGTGCACATCAGCTTAACAGACACAATGCTGTAATATTCAATAATCTAATTGGGGATGTCTGGGTGGTGACTGGCTGCTATATTCTTTGTGTTTGTTTGTATGTGTCATAAATTATAATGTATATATGTTTTTATATGACTTTTTTATTCTCTTTTTCTTTGCTGTGCTGATGTTCTTGTTAAGCACTTTGTTACATGTGTTTAAAAGGTGCTATATAAATAATATTTTACTTCAGCACACTAAATACTGTGACAACAATAAAAAAAACTATTTATGTAGCACCTTAATGTTGCATTATGCTTGATATTACAGTGTCACAAGGTAAATGTCACATTACAATACAAAGCAAAAAACAAACAAAGCAAAATAATGGTTCATTAATCGTAATCGAGGTAAAACGTTCAATTTATCGTGATTTTGATTTTAGGTCATATAGTCCAGTCCTATAGACTACCATGGCCTTGTCAGATACTTTTATTTAGTTAATAAAAAGGGTGAAATGCTCTGAAGCAAGATGTGACCTCTGCAACTGACTGCTTCTCCCGACCCCACACCCCTGTCCCTCAAACTCACTCCCGTCTCCAAACCCCACACCCCTCCCTGGTACCTGAAACTCACTCCCCTCTCCCAACTCCACACCCCTGTCCCTCAAACTCACTCCCCTCACCCCTTCCAATGTTGTAATAAAATTATTTTTTAACCAGTTTTGTTAATGGGGTTTCATTTATTAAAGCATGATAGACATTTTTGTTTATCAAATGATCAGAAATAACAAGAAAATGCATAGATTTCTGTCATAAGGTTACTCATTGCCTTTACTGTACGCGGACCGATCATGCTTACTGTCGTGCGTAGTCACCCCCCAAAGGCCGATTCTGAGCCAGGAAAAACCCTGAAGATATAGGGAATCTTACTCTTGAAATGTACAGATCAGAAGAAGGGTATGAAAGAAATCGAAGGCATTACATGTTTCATATTGTTAATGATAATAAAGTCCTGTTTTATATAATTTCTGACATCAGAGCTCCTGAGTCTTACAAAACTGACAGTCACAACCAAACCATGTGTGCTACAAAAAAATTAAAACCTAAACATAGTGAGCAATGGGTCTGTAGAAATGTTGTCTTCTAATATCTCTTGCGGATGTAGGAAATATACTTCAACACCTTAATCCATTATGAGAAATATTTCAATATTTATTTTATAAATAAATTTAAAAAATATTCAAAATAATTTTGCTAAACGATCCGTCCTATTAATATTATAAAACAATTGCATATATTAGCGTTTGAAATCAAATCAGAAAATAAGGGAAACCCCTTTTTTAGGGTTCGTACCTTAAACCATTGAAGCCATGTGTGCAGGCCTGCGTCATACAGGCTGACACTGGAGCTGTCTGAGTAAGTATCCCATACAGGCTGACACTGGAGCTGTCTGAGGTATTATCACACAGGATGACACTGGAGCTGCCTGAGGTATTATCACACAGGATGACACTGGAGCTGCCTGAGGTATTATCACACAGGATGACACTGGAGCTGTCTGAGGTATTATCACACAGGCTGACACTGGAGCTGTCTGAGGTATTATCACACAGGCTGACACTGGAGCTGTCTGAGGTATTATCACACAGGCTGAGACTGGAGCTGTCTGAGGCATTATCACACAGGATGACACTGGAGCTGTCTGAGGTATTATCACACAGGATGACACTGGAGCTGTCTGAGGTATTATCACACAGGCTGACACTGGAGCTGTCTGAGGTATTATCACACAGGCTGACACTGGAGCTGTCTGAGGTATTATCACACAGGCTGAGACTGGAGCTGTCTGAGGCATTATCACACAGGCTGACACTGTGGATGATACAGGATGACACTAACAGTAGATATAGTGTGGTAAGTAGATCTCTGACTTGCTTCCATACTTACAACAGTTTATCATAACTCATGTATGCTGTATATAGTGCATTAACACATACAGTATCACACAAAAGTGAGTACACCCCTCACATTCTGGTAAACATTTCAGTATATCTTTTCATGTGACAACACTGAAGAAATGACACTTTGCTGCAATGTAAAGTAGTGAGTGTACAGCTTGTATAACAGTGTAAATTTGCTGTCCCCTCAAAATAACACAACACACAGCCATTAATGTCTAAACCGCTGGCAACAAAAGTGAGTACACCCCTAAGTGAAAATGTCCAAATTGGGCCCAAAGTGTCAATATTTTGTGTGGCCACCATTATTTTCCAGCACTGCCTTAACCCTC
>JACXGI010017561.1:0-14369 GCA_016801175.1 Esox masquinongy
GTCATGAGGATGTGGTGTGTCTATGTAGTCATGAATATGGGTGTGTCTATGTGGGCATGCAGATGTGATTCTGTTTGTATGAGTGTTTGAATGTGGTGGTGCCTATATGGGCGTGTTAATGTGAGTGTGTCTGTGTGTGCGTGTGCATGTGGGCGTGTTGATGTGGTTGTGTGGATGAGGGGGTGTGAATGTGGGCATGTTGATGTGGGGGTTGTGGATGTGGGCGTGTTGATATAGGGGTGTGGATGTGGGCATGTTGATGTGCGCATGTTGATGTGGGGGGTGAGGATGTGGGCATGTTGATGTGGGTGGGTTGATGTGAGCGTGTTGATGTGGGGCTGTGGATTTGGGCGTGTTGATATGGGGGTGTGGATGAGGGGGTGTGAATGTGGGCAGGTTGATGTGAGCGTGTTGATGTGGGGGGTGTGGATGTGGGCGTGTTGATATGGGGGTGTGGATGAGGGGGTGTGAATGTGGGCGGGTTGATGTGAGCGTGTTGATGTGGGGGGTGTGGATGTGGGCGTGTTGATATGGGGGTGTGGATGTGGGCATGTTGATGTGGGTGGGTTCATGTGAGCGTATTGATGTAGGGGGTGTGGATGTGGGCGTGTTTATATGTGGGTGTTGAAGTGGGCATGTGGATGTGGGTGTGTGAATGTGGGCGTGTGAATGTGCGTACATGGATGTGGTTGTGTGGATGTGGTCATGTATTTACATTTCATTACTGCTGCTTTCACAAATATCATGGGACTCCCTGACTTCCAGAATGTCTGGACACAGGTTGATGTTAAAATAAAGGGATAATTTGTCCAAAAATCATATGTTTCTGAAAATTTATTCCAGAATGCACATACAGTCATTTTTTCCAACCATCCATTATTCAGCTCTGTCCCAGGCTGTTATTAGTGTTCTTAGCATCGTCCAAAATCATGAATTGAATCTGTTCGTCTCTCTGCAGCAAAACTGCATTGCAAGGGGAAAAATACTCCAAAACACTCCAAACTAAGACTAGTGTTTTTTTTTATCTAATAGAACATGACAATGTTGAATTCCTCTATATAATTTCACAATATAATTGTCATTTCAAATAAACGGGTTCTTCCTGTGTGTCAGTTTTGTTCACAATTGCATCAATCCACACGTTCTTTCGGGAAGAGGAGGTGTATATGTCAAAGTAAACAAAAGTTAGTATTCGCTAGCTAGAAAGCAAATTACCTATTTCAATGTTCATATTCACCAAAGGAGTCAAAGTTTATTTGCTTAAGAGACAAAGGAAAATACATACAGTGGATATAAAAAGTCTAAACACCCATGTTAAAATGCCAGGTTCTTGTGATATAAAAGAATGAGACAAAGATAAATCATGTCAGAAATTTTCCACCTTTAATGTGACCTATAACGTGAACAATTCAATTGCAAAACAAACTGAAATCTTTGAGGGGAAAAATAAAAAATAAAAAACTCACAATAACCTGGTTGCATAAGTGTGCACACCCTTAAACTAATACTTTGTTGAAGCACCTTTTCATTTTATTACAGCACTCAGTCTTTTTGGGTAGGAGTCTATTAGCATGGCACATCTTGACGTGGCAATATTTGCCCACTCTTCTTTGCAAAAGCGCTCCAAATCTGTCAGATTGCGAGGATATCTCCTGTGCACAGTCCTCTTCAGATCACCCCACAGATGTTCAATTGGATTCAGGTCTGGGCTCTGGCTGGGCCATTCCAAAACGTTAATCTTCTTCTGGTGAAGCCATGCTTTTGTGGATTTGGATGTGTGCTTTGGGTCGTTGTCGTGCTGAAAGGTGAACTTCCTCTTCATCTTTCTAACGGACGCCTGAAGGTTTTGTGCCAAAATTGCCTGGTATTTAGAACTGTTCATAATTCTCTCCAACCTGACAAAGGCCCCGGTTCCAGCTGAAGAAAAACAGCCCCAAAGCATGATGCTGCCACCACCATGCTTCACTGTGGGTATGGTGTTTTTTTGGTGATGTGCTGTGTTGTTTTTGCGCCAAACATACCTTTTGGAATTATTGCCAAAAAGTTCAACCTTGGTTTCATCAGACCATAACACATTTTCCCACATGCTTTTGGGGGACTTGATGTTTGTTTTCGCCGGCTTTGGATATTTTTCTTTGTAAGAAAAGGCTTTCGTCTTGCCACCCTATCCCATAGCCCATTCGTATGAAGAATACAGGAGATTGTTGTCACATATAGCACACAGTCAGTACTTGCCAGAAATTCCTGCAGTTCCTTTAATGTTGCTATAGGCCTCTTGGAAGCCTCCCTGACCAGTTTTCTTCTCATCTTGTCATCAATTTTGGAGGGACGTCCAGTTCTTGGTAATGTCTCTGTTGTGCCATATTTTCTCCACTTCATGACGACTGTCTTCACTGTGTTCCATGGTATATCTAATGCTTTGGAAATACTTTTGGACCCTTCTGACTGATATCTTTCAACAATGGGATCCCTCTGATGCTTTGGAAGCTCTCTGCGGACCATGGCTTTTGCTCTGAGATGCAACTAAGAAAATGTCAGGAAAATCCTACTAGAACAGCTGAACTTTATTTGTGATTAATCAGAGTCACTTTAAATGATGGCAGGTGTGTAATGACTTCTATTTAATGTGAGTTTGAATGTGATTGGTTAATTCTGAACACAGCCACATCCCCAGTTATAAGAGGGTGTGCACACTTATGCAACCAGGTTATTGTAAGGTTTTTATTTTTCATTTTTCCCCCTCGAAGATTCCAGTTTGTTTTTCAATTGAATTGTTCACATTATAGGTCACATTAAAAGTGTTAAAATTTCTGACATGATTTATCTTTGTCTCATTCTTTTTGTCTCATCACAAGAACCTGTCATTTTCACAGGGGTTTGTAGACTTTTTATATCCACTGTATGTATCATGTCTGACTGAATACGACCAGGAAGAATACTTTTCCCGGGGGATTGAACCTTACTTGTTCGAATGAGAATACACAGAGGATGAATTGACTGAAATAGAGGCTTGGACAGCAGCTGACGATGGTGAACCAGTTAATCCCCAACCCTTGCCCAGAGTGTCCGGAGGATGGTGTAGCTGTGGATTGTGCAATCTAATGCCAACCAAAACAGAATGCCTTTGTTGAAGCAAGTGGGAACTATTGATTCCATTGTTGGAGAACATGAATCATCCTGTCGCTGAAGCTGAACTTCCAAGATGTGTGGTTGATCATCCGGATTTCGCCCCCCTCATAACTCCTGGGGTGCTGGAGACTTTTTTTTTACATTCCAAAAATTAACTGGAAGAGACATTCTAGGCCAGAGGGACCCAATGGCCAGCTTTCAAAAGAGTAAGTAGCTACCTAACATTAGCAAACAAGTGCTTAAGGCTGTTTATTCGGATAGCACATTCCATACACGGGGCAGTTAAAAGTGCTTTATATTTTTATGCTTAAAAAAAAAACAATCAAGCATACTAAAAACTACATTTAGCATCAAAGTGTATGTCCAACCTAGCAAGACAAACGGCTAGTTGTTAGCTAACCCCTTTCAAATTAATTTGCTGAGGACGTTTTAGAATGTCTCATGGTGACTGTAGGTCTTTTTATATTGTCCAGTCCATACCCTATGTCTTGAGCAGATGATCTATTTATAGTCAGCGGAGGAACTGCCGTACCAGGCAGTACTGCAGCCTGAGAGGATGCATTCAATGGTGTGTAGAAGTTGGTGAGAGTTTTTGCAGACATGCCAAATTTCCTGAGTCTCCTCAGGAAGTTTAGACATTTTTAAACAGTTTTCACTGCTGTGTTCGCCTGTCTCGACCAAGTGAGATCATCTTTGATGAACACACCAAGGAACATGAATTCGAAGACTCTCTCCACTTCAGCTCCATCGATGTGTATGGGGGCATGACCCCCCCTCTGCCGCTTCCTGAAGTCCGCGATCATCTCTTTAGTCTTGCAGACCTTGAGAGAGAGGTTGTTGTCCTGGTACCATGTAGCCAGGTTCCTTACCTCCTCTCTGTAAGCAGTCTCATCGTTGTTGGGGATGAGACCCATGATGGTAGTGTCGTCCGCAAATTTGAGGATGATATTGGAGCTGGTATGGCCACGCAGTCATGCGTGAACAGGAAATACAGGAGGGGACTGTGTACGCAGCCCTGTGGGGCTCCAGTGCTCAGGGTCTGTGCAGGGGAGGTGAGGTTGCCCATTCTCACCACCTGGGGTCTGCCCGTCAGGAAGTCCAGGATCCAAATGCAGAGGGAGGTGTTAAGTCCCAGGGTCCTGAGCTTAGGAACAAGCTTGGCAGACACAATAGTGTTGAATGCAGAGCTGTAGTCCACAAACAGCATCCTCACATATGTGTTGCCTTTTTTTGGGAGAGGGCGGTGTGTGTCATCAGGGCGAAAATCAATGCAAATTTAAAGGGGTCCAAGGTGTCAGGATGGGTGGAGCAGATGTGAGTTCTGACATGCACTTCATGATGGTGGAGGTCAGTGCTACAGGGCGGTAGTCATTCAGGCAGGTGATGGAAGGTTTCTTCGGTACAGGGACGATGGTGCTGTTTGAAGCAGGAGGGGACTACAGACAGAGACAAGGAGAGGTTGAATATGGAGGTGAAAACCTCCACTAGGTGGTCAGCGCACCCCCTGAGGGGATCTGGCCCTGGTGACTTCCGAGGATTCACTTTTTTAAAAACTCACCTCACGTCAGCCGTGGTTTAGGGACAGAGTGTAGTCATCCTGGTCCTCAGCAAGCCTCACTGAAGGAATTGTGTTGGTCACCTGTCGTGGAAATCACTAATGGGAAAGGCACAGAGACTGCAGATTCTTTTCACAAGTAAAGCTTTATTCAAGATTTGCAAACCTGGAGCAGTTAACAAGCACTCTCTGCAGAGTCAGGTCAAGAGCTCTCTGTTGAAGGTTGAGCTCAGGCCTATATACATTCAGTACAGCCCACTGTGTCCCCCTCCCATGCATGGTTAGTCTACATGTCTCACCAGATTCTCTGCGAACTTCGGCTTAGAAAGATAAGATGTTTACAGCCCTTGAGAAGTTTAGCCAAAACTATAGCTATCTGTTGTAGGCACATCCTGTACAAATGAACACTGCCGAAACACACAATGGTCTTACTAAATTACTGGATTATGCTTAGAATAAGCAATACGATTTCATTGTACTATGTGAAATAAGAAAATTTCAACCACATCGCCGCAAACCGTGCATAGAAGGTGTTGAGCTCATCAGGGACCAAGGTGGCGGGATGAGCATCATTGCTATTTCTCCCTGTGTATTCTTTGATGTGTTGCAGTCCTCCCCATTGATTGATTGCTTCTATGAACAGGTGTCTTTTACACAGGTAACAAGCTGAGATTAGGAGCACTCCCTTTAAGAGTGTGCTCCTAATCTTAGCTTGTTACCTGTATAAAAGACACCTGGGAGCCAGAAATCTTTCTGATTGAGAGGGGATCAAATACTTATTTCACTCATTAAAATGCAAATCAATTTCTAACATTTTTGACATGCGTTTTTCTGGATTTTTTTTTGTTATTCTGTCTCTCACTGTTCAAATAAACCTACCATTAAAATTAGAGATTGATCTTTTCTTTGTCAGTGGGCAAACATACAAAATCAGCAAGGGATCAAATAATTTTTTCCCTCACTGTACTTGCAGAGACAGAGTCTGTGTATTCATCAATGTTCCCATCGGCTGCATCACAGAACACCTGCCAATCCGTTGTTTCAAAGCAGTCCTGTAGGGCAGTAATGGATATTGGTAAACAGATCGGCGGCAGAACAGAAGAATTGCAACAGTCAATCCGATGAGTAGTGTTAAAGTCCATGTTCAATGATGAACGAATATCCAAAAGTCACTTTTTTTTAAACAACTAGGATGCCATCGAAGACCTGCAGATAGCTGATGTCATACTTCACATAAACACCAAATAATTACTGAGTGAGCGGGTTCACACTTCCTGGTTTAGGTTATTCCTATGTAAGAATATTTACTTATTTACATTTACTTGTTCAGCATCATGGTAAATACAACTATTAATGAATATATGTCAATGTCATTTTGACATCCGTTTATGCTGTGGACTGTATTTCTTTTATAGTCAGTCTTTGTGATATGAAGTCTTACAGTAGGTCTGTCTCTGCGTATTTGAAGCATACAGTTCACACGAATAATTGTAGTTCTTTCAAATTATAATAGGGATGAATATTTTGTGTTGTGTGCATGGGGAGAAGGTGAGATAACGGTGTCGTCAATGGTGAGAGTGAAGGTGCCAGTTTTGGTGAGCGTGAATTTAGTGCTTATGAGTAGTAGTTTCGTTTTATCACTTTTGAGCTTGAGGAAGTTTTGCTGCATTTTATTGTTGACAGGCAGGATTTGATGTGGACCAAAGGTGGGTTGGTGAGACATTTGGTGCTAAGGTAAATTTGAGTCTCGTCCGCATAGCTGTGGAAGTCAAGTTTGAAGTGACAGAGGATCTGATCCAGGGGGAGGATGTAGATGATGAAGAGCAAGGGGCCAAGTATAGAGCCCTGGGGGCACCCTGTGTGACTGCAGAGGAATCAGAATTATGGCCATTCAGGGAGATGTAGTGGGTACGGTTGGTGAGGTATGAGTGTAACCAGAAGAGTGCGGTTCCCTCAACACCCAGAGCCTCCAGCCTGGTGAGGAGGATCTGGTGACTAACTGTGTCTAACGCAGCACTCAGGTCCAGGAGGATAAGGATGTTGAGGGCACCAGCATCAGCAGAGATGAGGAGGTCGTTGACAACCTTGAGGAGGGCAGTTTCGGTACTGTGGAGTGTTCAGAACCCAGACTGAAGAGGCTTGAATAAACTGTTATTGAGGAGGTAACATTGCAGTTGGGAGGCAACAGTCCTTTCGAGGGTTTTCACAAGGAAGGGGAGGTTGGAGATGGGACGAATGTTATGAAGATTGTTGGGGTCCAGACCAGGTTTCTTTAAGATGAGTGTGACTGCAGCAGTTTTGTAGGTTGAGGGGAAAGTGCCGTGGGAGAGAGACAGATTGACTATTTGAGTGATGTATGGACAAAGGGCAGGAAGGCAAGTCTTGATGAGAGTCGCAGGAAGGGGATCCAGGGAGCAGGTAGTTGTGTTTGATGATACAATAAGTTTGGAGATATATGCTGAGTCAACCGTGGTAAAAGCATGTAGGTGGGTTTGTAGAACAGGAGGTGGAGAGGGGAGGTGGTTAACTGTAGAACAGGAGGTGGAGAGGGGAGGTGGTTAACTGTAGAACAGGAGGTGGAGAGGGGAGGTAGTTAACTGTGGAAGAAGGGGCTGAGGAAGAAGGATTAGCCAAGGATGAATTAATGTGTGTGATCTTGTCCTTGAAAAACTGAAGAAAATAGTTTGCAAGCAAAGAGGATGTGGAGGTCTCACTGTGGGGTTGGAGAAGTTTGTTGGCTGTGGAAAATAGAGTCCTGGAGTTTATGTTGGAGGTTGAAATGGTGTTGGAGATGGAGGTCCTGGCAACATGGAGGGCATCTCTATAAATGTAGAGGTGAAGCTTATAGGCTTCAGCATGGGGAGTTAAACCAGTTCTAGTCCGGCGCTCAGATGTAAACCAGGGTGTAAACCAGCTTCAGATGTAAACCAGCTTCATGGCCCAGAGCTCAGATGTAAACCAGGGTGATGAGGATGTGAAGGAAACATTTTTTGTACACATCAGGCCTGCCTAATTAGTTAGGATCTTAACTAACATATTGCTACCCTAATAGTATGCCAGTTTAGGCTAGCATAGCATAACCTGTTCAAATGAGATGGCACATAGCCTACCATAGGTGCCTGAACATCAAAATGTTCAGGCAAAATTGAGGCCTTTCATTGCAATGCCAGTGGACGAAAGGAAAAACCTGGCTTGTCTTGTATAAAACAACTCTCCATGGATTACATTTACTAGCAAGGGACAACCATTGAATCTATGATTGAGACAATGAAAGATGCACAGATTCTTGCATTGAACACATTGAGTGTGAACGGTAGCGAAAACACACAGTGTAGTAAACAAAGTCAACAGACCAAACGCAAACGACAGAGGAATTTGTAATCAGAGATATTCCGTCTGCCGCGAAACATTCAGATGTATATGGGTAAGTCTAATGTTTGCTAACTAGCTACAGATAATTCCTTTTCAGAAAGTGGTCAAAGTACTTTGCCTTGCTAGTTATCTAGCTATAGCTACTGACGTTACTTTTAACGTTAGCTAGCTAGGTAACAATGCTAACTTACCAACTACCTAACATTTCCTGGTCCTGTTCGTTGGGCAGCAAGCTTTTCTTCACAAAAGTGAGCAAGTTTGATAATAAGGTACCTGATTGACAGGCCATTCATCCAGGTGTGTGCTTTTGACCAGCTATCATGTTTGCATAGTCTTCACAAAAGTGAGCAAGTCACTTAGTTTGATAATAAGCCTCCTGATTGACTGGTCATTCATCCAGGTGTGTGATTATTCCTAGCTATTATGTTAACATTGTTTTCACAAAAGTGAGCAAGTCACTTTTTTTTGTTTTGAAACTTACCTGGCAATGAAACTCTTTCTTATACTGATGCGTGATGTGGATAACCCAGTCCATCAGTACAGTAAGACTGCTAAACAGCACAGTGGCTGTCCACCAGCACTCAAACCATCTGCACATTGCTGCTACTATTTATTACAAATCCTGCTGCTAAGCCACTTTACCATTCACTGTACTGTTTATACCTGATGTGTCAAGTGCATGTAAAAAAATAATTTAATTTAATTTGGTTTGATACAGCGTGTGTTTATTAGAGACCAACATGACCAGTTTAGCACAAGGCCAGAGTGACCCCATTTGAATACTTAAATAGCTGGGTGGGGTTAAGGCCTAAGTGGGTGTGAACTATGCTGAATGGGCGTAAACAGACCAGCTCTCTGGCAAGTGTGAATCTTTCAAGCCTTTTTTCTCAGAACTAAGTAGAGCAGATTATCAGCTTTTAAAGCAGCATATCTTTCCTGTAACTTTATCAAAATGTATTGTATTATATACCATTACAAAGTTCTGAATCTGGACCTTTATAAAATGTAAAAAAAAAAAAAAAAGCCAAACTCACATTTTGCGATAGGCCCCTGTTCCTGAATTCTATATTATACATCTGTTCTTATGGGTTAGTGTCAAGCATAACTTAGCATAGCATTTGACTACAGATCTCCTATTTACAGTACATACTGGGCTGGAGCTATCTTCAAGTATAAAACTGCTTCATTGGAGGCATTTCCCTGACTTTCATCATCATACAATAGAGAAGAAATTGAAAGTGAGGAGGGGCGAAAGGGAGACAGAAAATGTGTGTGAGAGAGAGAAGGAGTAATGGGAGTGTTGCAAAGAGATAGAACAGAGTGGAGAGCTGGTCTTTAATACTGATTAGGATGTTGTTTGATGTCTGAGTCAGATTAAGAATCAAAGACTGTTTCTTATCTACAGCTTTGGACCCATTGACATCACAGTGGTTTTCAGAAGGATTACCAATCATTGCAATCATCCTTTCAATCATTATCATGAATTATCAATCATCTAGATCATCATTTTATCAATCATCTTATCAATCAGTCAATCATAGTCTCGTCAATCACTGTCATTAATCACCATCCTCAACATAGTCTTATCAGTCATTACTAAAGGTCATAGAAAAGAGGAATATGCTGCAGAGATAAACAGAGCAGTATTCATGAAGATTGTCAATTTTGGAGAGAGAGATAAAGACAGACTTAAAGAGAGAAAAAGAAAGAAATAGCATTAGAGAGTGCCAGAGATAGATATAAAGAGAGAGAGAGATAAACAGTGTTAAGGAGAGAAACAGACATAATTAAAAGGGAGAGAGACAAAAAAGATAGAGAGAAATAAACAGAGAGACAGAAAGAGAGTTAAAGACAGAGTTAAAGAGTGCAAGAGTTAAAGAGTGAGAGAGTTAAAGACAGCGAGAGTGTCATCCCAATTTGCTGAAAACAAATTTGTCCCCTACAGTAACTGGGTGAACAGTCTCAGGAAAATCACATGCCACATCCTTATTACCAAACTCCAAAATGTCCTATATAATAAATACATGTAAAATAGCCTTTTTACCATAAAATCTTAAAACAAAGCATTATACACCATATAATATGCAGCATAACTGACAAGGAAATTAACAAAATAAATTATTCTCTGTTCAATTTTGTCAAAGAATTTCAAATGGGTTAGTAAATGCAAACTGTACAGAAAGTTTTCAAAGCATTAGCTTGAAATGACATGATTTTGAAACAGAAGTACTAATTTTACAGTTCATATTGTTTAGCTACATTGCATATGAATTGGTTGATATCTATGGTAATTACTATAAGTGACTAGCTACAGTATCTACAAAACTGAATTGTTGACATTGTGGAAAACCTGTAAGGTACAGTAATTTATTTAAAATGTTAGGAATTTTTCAATATTAGCGATCTCATTTTAAATGTAATATCTAAGATACTGATCTTGTTAAATAGCTAACAAATCTTACTAGCTAGCTAAACAAGCTGAGGCTACATAGATAGTGAATCACATTAACCCACATACAGCTAGTCTCAGTAAATGTATTTCCCAGCTAACACAAAATGCAAACCAAGCGAATTACTCACATAAAACAAATTGAGGTTAGTCTCCCAATTTTAGATAAATCCAGTTGGGTGGGGTGGGGGGGGGGGGCAGAGAAATATAACTCTCTCTTACCCTCATGTTTAGTTATAAATGTCAGATTTATTAACTTTGGTATCAATTCATGGATGCTCTATATACACCCAGAGCTAACAACTGTGTCCTGGAGAGTTTGATCACTAAACAATCCGTATTTATGGCCTGAAGCCCATTTGCACGAATAAATATATACAGTATGTATTATGTAGGTACACATCTACAGGTTTTCATGAAGGTCTGGTCAGGGGTTTTTGGCCACTGTTGATTCAAAACATATACAGTGGATATAAAAAGTCTACGCACCCCTGTTAAAATGCCAGGTTCTTGTTAAGAATGAGACAAAGATAAATCATGTCAGAACTTTTTCCACCTTTAATGTGACCTATAACGTGAACAATTCAATTGAAAAACAAACTGAAATATTTGAGGGGGAAAATAAAAAACTCACAGTAACCTGGTTGCATAAGTGTGCACACCCTTAAACTAATACTGTGTTGAAGCACCTTTTCATTTTATTACAGCACTCAGTCTTTTTGGGTAGGAGTCTATTAGCATGGCACATCTTGACGTGGCAATATTTGCCCACTCTTCTTTGCAAATCTGTCAGATTGCGAGGACATCTCCTGTGCACGCCCTCTTCAGATCACCCCACAAATGTTCAATTGGATTCAGGTCTGGGCTCTGGCTGGGCCATTCCAAAATGTTAATCTTCTTCTGGTGAAGCCATGCTTTTGTGGATTTGGATGTGTGCTTTTGGTCGTTGTCGTGCTGAGAGGTGAACTTCCTCTTCATCTTTCTAACGGACGCCTGAAGGTTTTGTGCCAAAATTGCCTGGTATTTGGAACTGTTCATAATTCCCTCCAACCTGACTAAGGCCCCGGTTCCAGCTGAAGAAAAACAGCCCCAAAGTATAATGCTGCCACCACCATGCTTCACTGTGGGTATGGTGTTCATTGGGTGATGTGCAGTGTTGTTTTAGCACCAAACATACCTTTTGAAATTATGGCCAAAAAGTTCAACCTTGGTTTCATCAGACCATAACACATTTTCCCACATGCTTTAGGGGGACTTGATGTTTGTTTTTGCAAACTTCAGCCGGGCTTGGATGTTTTTCTTTTAAGAAAAGGCTTCCGTCTTGCCACCCTACCCCATAGCCCATTCATATGAAGAATACGGGAGATTGTTGTTACATGTAGCACACAGCCAGTACTTGCCAGAAATTCCTGCAGTTCCTTTAATGTTGCTGTAGGCCTCTTGGAGGCCTCCCTGACCAGTTTTCTTCTCGTCTTTTCATCAATTTTGGAGGGACGTCCAGTTCTTGGTAATGTCTCTGTTGTGCCATATTTTCTCCACTTGATGATGACTGTCTTCAATGTGTTCCATGGTATATCTAATGTTTTGGAAATTCTTTTGTAACCTTCTCCTGACTGAAATCTTTCAACAATGAGATCCCTCTGATGCTTTGGAAGCTCTCTGCAGACCATGGCTTTTGCTCTGAGATGCAACTAAGAAAATGTCAGGAAAATCCTACTAGGACAGCTGAACTTTGTTTGTGATTAATCAGAGTCACTTTAAATGATGGCAGGTGTGTAATGACTTCTATTTAACATGAGTTTGAATGTGATTGGCTAATTCTGAACACAGCCACATCCCCAGTTATAAGAGGGTGTGCACACTTATGCAACCAGGTTATTATAAGCTTTTTATTTTTCATTTTTCCCCCTCGAAGATTTCAGTTTGTTTTTCAGTTGAATTTTTCACATTATAGGTCACATTAAAAGTGGAAAAAGTTATGACATGATTTATCTTTGTCTCATTCTTTTATATCACAAAAACCTGTCATTTTCACAGGGGTGTGTAGACTTTTTATATCCACTGTATGCAAAATCTATGAGTAGAATAACCGTCAAACCTTAGTTAGTCCTAAAATCCTAAGTTTGAATACAAATGCTTTTTTTGAGTCCCAATTTCCCTCTGTAGGTAATACTATCAACATTATAAACAATCGGTTGATAAGCAACTGCTTGCTAAGGTCAGGATTAGGTTTAGAATAAGGTTTAGGGTTAGTAGAAAGGTTAGGGTTAGGAAAAAGGTTAGTGTAAGCGTTAGGGTTTGTAGAAAATTAAAATGATTGTCAGTGGATAATCGGTAGAGGATCTACATACACACTTTTGGGACTCTTAAAATAATGTGTTACCAATGTTTTTAAACATTGTTATTTATATAAGTCAGGGACTGCATCTTTAACAATAAATCTAAAAAAGGAAAACAATTTTGTTTCCTCTAGGCTTTAACAGCCATCGCCCTTTTTACCAGGAGCAGCCTACCTGCTGATCAATTCCGACCATGTCGCCCAGATGATTTTTTTTAAGCTTACATTTTCGAGCTAGTGCATGTTACTGGAGAGCAAAAGACCAGCTGTCAGGAGAATATCAGCACTATTACTGCAAGATGGGAGAAAACTGTTGCCAAATGAGTGGCAAGCATGGGACAATCCCCCTAAGAGATTATGGAGGTGTTAACCTTTTAGGTAATTTCTGAAATTATGAATGACAATTACATTGTGTTTCTTTTTGAGGCAGTGGATTTACACTGTCTCTTATATGTTTGGTTTCTGATTGCTTGTCTCTATTAACGTCAGTCGCTAAAAGTGAAAATTAAATTCAGAATGTGTTCTCTGACATACGTACGTACATGGTGTGAAGCTTTGGTTGGTATGAAGCTGTAGTCGGTGTGAAGCTGTAGTTGGTATGAAGATGAAGTTGGTGTGTAGCTGTAGTTGTTGTGAAGCTGTAGTTAGTATGAAGTTGTACTTGGTGTGAAGTTTTAGTTGGTGTGAAGCTGTAGTTGGTGTGAAGCTGTAGTTAGTGCAAAGCTGTAGTTAGTGTGAAGTTGTACTTGGTGTGAAGTTTTAGTTGGTGTGAAGCTGTAGTTGGTGTGAAGCTGTAGTTAGTGCAAAGCTGTAGTTAGTGTGAAGTTGTAGTTAGTGTGAAGCTGTAGTTGGTGTGAAGCTGTAGTTAGTATGAAGTTGTACTTGGTGTGAAGCTGTGGTTGGTGTGAAGCTGTGGTTGGTGTGAAGCCGTGGTTGGTGTGAAGCTGTAGTTTGTGTGAAGCTGTGGTTCGTATGAAGCTGTTGTTTCGTATGAAGCTGTGGTTGGTGTAAAGCTGTAGTTGGTATGAAGCTGTAGTTGGTATGAAGCTGTAGTTAGTGTGAAGTTGTACTTGGTGTGAAGCTATGGTTGGTGTGAAGCTGTGGTTGGTGTAAAGCTGTGGTTGGTGTGAAGCTGTACTTAGTGTGAAGTTATACTTGCTGTGAAGCTGTGGTTGGTAACAAGCTGTGGTTGGTGTGAAGCCGTGGTTGGTGTGAAGCTGTAGTTTGTGTGAAGCTGTGGTTCGTATGAAGCTGTTGTTTCGTATGAAGCTGTGGTTGGTGTAAAGCTGTAGTTGTTATGAACCTGTAGTTGGTGTGAAGTTGTATTTGGTGTGAAGCTGTGGTTGGTGTGAAGTTGTGCTTGGTGTGAAGTTGTACTTGGTGTGAAGCTGTGGTTGGCAACAAACTGTGGTTGGTGTGAAGCTGTGGTTGGTGTGAAGCTATGGCTGGTGTGAAGCTGTGGTTGGTGTGATGCTGTGGTTGGTGTAAAGCTGTGGTTGGTGTAAAGCTGTGGTTGGTGTGAAGCT
>JACXGI010017563.1:0-14322 GCA_016801175.1 Esox masquinongy
ACACACACACACACACACACACACACACACACACACACACACACACACACACACACACACACACACACACACACACACACACACACACACACACACACACACACACACACACACACACACACACACAATTCTTCGTCTACACAATCACTGTCACACTTTGAGGCATTTTAAAACACATTCTTCTTTCCATTTTACAACAATCATCTTATTTGACTATTAAACTTTACGCCACCCTCGGACATTTTTGTCCACGAAGGTGTCCAGAGGGTAGTAAATTTGAGAAGGGCACAAAGGTTAAAAGCAAATTTATGTAAACAACCGTCGCTGATGAGTTCAGCAGACAATACACCGCAAATCAAATGGCTTGTTGTCAAAATGGTGAATCTTCAAAATGATAACCAGAATGATGGCTGTTTATCTCTCTGATACCTTAGTAACACCTTGATCTAGCTAAAGATTAAACAACAATGCCCATTCTGTCCAGTGGACTCAATCTGCCCATAGTGAGAATTAGAACAAATGAACCCAGGCACACACACACAGGATTAGTGGTTTATATCGTCTGACTTTGTATGTTAAACACTTCCTTCTTTCCATATTACTTTTCAATAATTTATTCCGACTACCTACAGCAAATGTACGTATACAACGGTGGCTTGTCAGATCAGCAGACACTAAGTACAAAACAAATCAAAAGGTGAACATTCAAAATGATGATCAGCAAGCTGGCTACTTAGCTCTCCAAAATACTAGAACCACTTTTATCTAACTAGATAAGCAAGTTTGTTGATATCCCATTAAAAGAGTTGGGCAAGATATCATAGCTAATATTTGCTAACAGGTCACATAGTTAGCTACCTACCTAGCTACTAGCAAACATATTTATTGCCAACATGCCAGGCACGTTACTAGAAAATACAACAAAACAAATTTTTGGAAAATAAATTCAATTTTGGTCACTACGACAACTCGTCAATTTCTCAATACAATAATTTTTACTTTACTCCAGGAGAGTAGAGAATGAGCTAGCTTTAAGCTTGCTATAAATATTCACAGCTTAAGTAGATATGTCCTGATGGATTAAATAGTTATGTCCTGATGGCGGTCGGACAACAATTTTCAGAGTCAACCCTAGAGGGTGCACTTGGATATTCCATATTGAGGGATTATCGGAGAGACCAATGGAACATGGTTGATAGTCGATGGACTAGAAACGACACATCGGCCCTGATTTATCGGCAGTCCAATACAATCGGTCATTCTCTACTTGTTTCTACAGTGGTTCTCATTGTAATCAAGAAAAAACAAGTGAAATGGGCACTCACATTCATGCATTCAATCAGAATCAAGTTTTACATATGAACAGAATATACAAAAAGCACATGCCTGGCAATTCACAACTGCAATGGATTTCATTATTAAGCAAGCTTTAAAGGACTGTTTGAGACTATAATTTTCAGTAGCATAACTGTTTTATAGCAAATGGACCCTGTCCCGATCTAACAGAGCCTTATAAAATTGTGCTCTGACCAGTACAACTTGTAAAACGACATGGTACTAAGTTAGCTGGTGGCACTGCCTTTTGTGGCATAAAGACAAGAATACTCTCATCACTTGCAATTAGGTTTACAAATTGAAGAATATCACTTATCACAAAAGTTTGTAGTTTACTAGCCTAAAATTATATCACAACTAAACCAGTATAGCATACGAATCAGATAGGCCAAATGGTTTATTCATACAATTTTTTGGTTCCTAGGTAGTAAGTGTTATTTCCTAATTGCTTATGCCACAAAAGTACAAAAAATTGCTATTATTCCCAAAAAACTTTGCTTTTGTGACCAGGACAGTGATATTTTGAAATTTACCTATTTTCCAGAACATTCCAGATAGATTCAGTGCTGAGTAAACTTGGAGTAACTTCTAGAACTTTCTAGAACCAGTAATATAAATATTAGTATAAATACAGGATTTCAACACCATCAAGACATTGCTGGATGCCTTGAAGTATGATGAGTAGGGCAGGGAGGTCATACGAGACTTAAAAATGATGGCATTCCTGATGGGTCTTCAAGGCGATTTTACCAAGTTTCCCTGCTATCTTTGCCTTTGGGACAGCAGGGACACCAAGGTGCACTACCACAGGCAGGGCTGGCCACAGCAGACCGAGTTCTCTGTGGGGAAGAACAACGTCAGGTGGGAGCCACTGGTGGACCCCTGGAAGGTGCTGGTGGCTACCACTGCACATCAAATTGATCCTTATGAAACAATCTGACAGAGCTCTAGATAAGGAGTCGGCAGCCTTCAAGTACCTTCAAAACTTCTTCCCTAAGCTGTCTGAGGCAAAGGGCAAAGCCGGTGTCTTCGTCGGACCACAGATAAAGATGATCCTGGAGTGCAATGAATTCCCCTAGAAGCTCACTAGTAAGGAGACAGCAGATTGGAACAGCTTTGACGCAGTGGTTTGGGGTTTCCTGGGCAATCACAATGCCGGAAACTATGTGGAGTTGGTTGAGACTCTGGTGAAAAACTACGGAACAATGGGCAGTAGCATGTCCCTCAAAATCCATATCCTTGATGCTCATCTTGATAAATTCAAGAACATGGGAGCGTAATTGGAGGACCAAGGCGAGCGCTTCCACCAGAATATACTAGACTTTAAACGCTGCTACCAAGCACAGCGTAATGAGAACATGATGGGAGACTACATTTGGGGGCTGATTCGTGAAAGTGATTGACAGTATAATCATAAATCTCGAAAAATGACTTCTAAATCCTTTGTAGTTATTTTTGTATTATTTTAGTATAAATATATGTTCATTTTTATTCGTATGTTGTTTTTTCTTAATTTATGTTAACGAAAAGAAACAAATTCGCCCGTTTTCTCATTGGAAATTTCAAAATATCACTGTCCTGGTCTCAAAAGCAAAGTTTTTGGGGAATAATTTCCTACACTTTTAGGCATAAGCAATTACGAAATAACACTTACTACCCAGGACCAAAAGTGGTGTTACATAGTGTTACTCAAATTAAATGAAGTTTGGAAGTTTCAGAGGTAAAACGTGAGAAATGTAACATTGATGGTCTACTTAGGTTTATTTTGAATATGTTATTAAGACAATAGTCTATGTGGGCGTAAGCAGACCTTGCTTACGCCCACAAAATAATAGGCCAGTATTCAATAGTCAACATCTCTGTAGCAAGCTTGGTTCAAACTTTGATTGAGATACAATGACGTCATTATTTACCATAAAAGTCGTTCTACATCCTTGGTTTAAGTGCATTATTATGAAATTTAGGTTATGAATCCACGACGGATGTGTATGCTAGTATTAGCATGTTACTAAACTGATCATATGCACAGGCTGCTCGAATCTGACTGAGAAGCAGACATCGGTAACGTGGCTTTCATTGCTCAAGACGAACAAGACTATTATAGCCTCGCAGGCACCCCTTGTTGACAACGTTGCACCACGTGCATGTTCTACATCAGTCGCTTTGGTGATGAAAAACTGGCTTGCGTGGCTTTGCAACGAGGCAACGTTACAAAATCCGCTGCCAATGTCCTCCCTCTCTTTCTCCCACTATCTCTCCTTCTCCCGGTTTTCTGCCTGGGCTCACCTCCTCTGCATGTTTCCTCAGTGCTTTCTCCCGTTCATACTGAGTGATGAGCTGTTCGTTGTCCTCCTTTAACAGTTCTAAGTCCACTTCTTGCTCCTGATTTTCCGCGAATACTGAATCCAAGTTCTCCAACACCGCAACGACGAGTGGCATCAGTTCTTTCACCACGTCCTCGTCGTATTTTCCTATTAGTCTCTCGAACTCACGGTAAATGGAGTTGGCCAGGCCGGATACCCGCTCCGACATCACAGCCGATGTCCCGGGTTCGTCCTGGTACACTACTCCGTCCTCTAACTCCATTTTCTTGCCTTTCTTGAACAAATAGGCCCTGCGAATATTTCCTCTTACCCCGCCACAATGAATTCTGGTATTTTCTCAACGAAAATCCAATGCGTATTACCTAAGAAAGACGTTCAAATTGAAAAGGCAATATCCTTGCTATAGTCCCTCCCTATATCTATGTGAAGTTAGCCAGAATAAGGATTAGCCACAAGTGGGATTTGTGTGTCCACTTCTAAATAAAAGTCTCAATTTGAAAGTGGAATAAGGGGTAATTGGTTCATTTTAAAATAGGAAAGGTGGGACAAGCACAGAATAAAATATTTAACATCACGTTATGGTCATTTTACTTACGCTCTTAAACAGACGGGATTACATACGATTCCACTGTGGTGGCAAATCTTTATTGTGGCTAGCTTCACATAGGTCCTCCCTGGAAGCCTTGAATTACATGAATTTCTTATTTTCTCTCGGGTTTTGTCTTCCCACAACAGCTGAGTCGTTGACCAATCACATGGGAACGTAATAAAAATGCAGTAGGCAAGAGTATTAGTTTGAATTGAAGCGTAATAGAATTCCTAGAATTGTTCTTTAAGCAAATCATGTAATAATTAAATTAAGCGACAATTTATTTATATATATATATATATATATATATATTTATATATATATATATATATATATATATATATATATATATATACAGCTCTAGAAAAAATTTAGAGACCACTCCTAATTTTTCTTAAATCAGCATCTCTACATGTATGGCAGCCATTCCATTCCAGTATCTGTTAAATTCCAACACAGGCACTCCTCATTTTACTTAATGAGGTACTGATTATGTGATTACCTGAACCAAATCTAATTTAACGAAGAAAAGTATAAAAACCACTGCTGTGGTCATCACTATCCTCTTGCAATAGGACGAGCTGGATGGCAAAAACAGTGCAAGTAGTAACTCAAAGGTAATTTGATTAAAAAACTATTCAGCATGACGAAAGAGTTGAAAAGAAAAGCTTTGAGTGAGGAAAAGAAAGGTTCAATTATGGCATTACTGGCAGAGGGATACAGTGAGCGTCAGGTTGCTTCCATCCTGAAAATTTCAAAGACGGCGGTTCATAAGAACAAGGTCAAGCAAATGACATTTGGGACAACAAAGCTACAGACTGGCAGAGGGCGAAAATGACTGTCCACTGACTGAGATGACCGTCAATTCATTCGAATGTCACTCAACATCCATAGGATAACATCAAGTGACCTACAAAAAGAATGGCAAACAGCAGCTGGGGTGAAGTGCACGACGAGGAAGGTTCGAAACAGGCTCCTAGGGGCAGGGCTGAAGACGTGCAAAGCTAAAAAAAAGCCCTTCATCAATGAGAAGCAAAGAAGAGCCAGGCTGAAGTTTGCAAAAGACCATAAGGATTGGACCATAGAGGAATGGAGTAAGGTCATCTTCCCTGACGAGTCAAATTTTCAGCTTTGCCCAACACCTGGTCGTCTAATGGTTAGACAGAGACCTGGAGCGGCCTACAAGCCACAGTGTCTCGCACCCACTGTGAAATTTGGTGGAGGATCGGTGATGATCTGGGGATGCTTCAGCAAGGCTGGAATCGGGCAGATTTGTCTTTGTGAAGGACGCATGAATCAAGCCAAGTTCAAGGTTATCCTGGAAGAACACCTGCTTCCTTCTGCTCTGACAATGTTCCCCAACTCTGAGAACTGTTTTTTCCAGCAGGACAATGCTCCATACCACACAGCCAGGCCAATCAAGGTGTGGATGGAGGACCACCAGATCAAGACCCTGTCATGGCCAGCCCAATCTCCAGACCTGAACCCCATTGGAAACCTCTAGAATTTGATCAAGAGGAAGATGGATGGTCACAAACCATCAAACAAAGCCGAGCTCCTTGGATTTTTGTGCCAGGAGTGGCATAAAGTCACCCAACAGCAATGTGGGTTCATGTGTCTTGGCATGCATTGGTGCATGCCAAGACACATGAATGTTGTGATTAAAAATCAGGGTAATTCCACCAAATATTGATTTATGAGCTCATCCTAAGTTAAAACATTAGTATTTTGTTGTTGAAAAATGAATATGAATTTGTTTTCTTTGTATTATTGAGGTCTGAAAACATTGCATCTTTTTTTGGTTATTTTGACCAGTTGTTGTTTTCCACAAATAAATACTCTAAATGACATTGTTTTTATTTGAAATTTGGAAGTAATGTTGTCAGTAGTTTATAGAAACAAAAATGTTCATTTTACTCAAACACATACCTATGAATAGTAAAACCAGAGAAACTGATGATTTTGCAGTGGTCTCTTAATTTTTTCCTGAGCTGTATATATATAATTACAATACAACTCATTGTTGTATTGTAATACAACTCATTGTCTATGGTGTGTGTTTTTATGTAGCCTTGTTTGCTATCTTTATTTTTTAGGTGCCAATAATTTTGTCAATAAAATATATGTATTATATTTATATTACAGGATTCAAAAACTTGTACCGGATATCTTTCATGAAGTAATTTATTTTAATTATTATTGAATCCCTTTTTCCTCTCATTGTTTGTGACGCCGAAAACATTATTATGGCCATGCATCCTCACAGCCACATCCGGGGGCTTTGGAGAGTTGATCAGCATGTCTCCACCTATGAACACCCTGCCAAGCCATTTTGCTTATTAATCATTATTGTTTTTGACACATGTGGGAAAAAGAGATTTCCCCCTTACACTGAATGACTGGATGTCCCACCTTTAGTTGCAACAACCTTGGGTAATGTTATTTACTTTATATATTTCTTAATTCTTACTGCGTACTTTGACTTTGAACCTTGCAGAACCAAAGGGAGGAGCGTAAGGGAAGAAAGACGAATTCCACAAAGACTTTTGAGGTGCTCAGGGCAGAGACACTTCAGTCTCACGGCACTAAGGCATCTGACACCTGGGAAGGGCTCGGTACGGGCCAGGAATCACCTGAAAGTAACAGCCACTCAAACGCATACATCACACTCCCAGGTGGAGAAGCCAAAAATGGGTTTTGGATGGTACCTGGGCCTCATTAAGGGCCAAATCGGGTTCCACTCAGAGGCAGGCCGCGGCCCAAGAGGGAGAGGCACTCAGGGCTCAGACCCATAGGTCTATTTCTTGTGCCGTGGCTGCAGGATCTCACCTACAGCTGCAGGATCTCACCTAAAGCTGCAGTATCTCACCTAAAGCTGCAGGATCTCACCTAAAGCTCAGGAAAGCAAGTCCAGCCAGATTGGCAGACGACTAGCTCGTTTGAGCAGAAGGACACACGCTGGAACCACAGGTCCTTGGACAAGCGGAGAGACACAAGGAAAATCTCCAAGTGAACTCTGCCAAGTGTAGGCTGGATGAGAGGTGGGAATGCATAAGAGACCTGAGAACTCACATCGCCCATTAACAAACTGCAGCGGTGTCCATTTCCTGGTGAAGCACAGATCTACACAAGACCTACACAATGATCCATGATCATACTGATCACACACAAACTTTTCAGATGCTCTGATGTCCTTACAGGTACTTTTAATGGGCATTAGAATATTCCTTTGCATGTAATAATAATAATAATAAATTATATTTATATAGCGCTTTTCAGGGACCCAAAGATGCTGTACAAAAGTGACATGGAACAGAAAACAAACAGAAACAAAAGAAATACCACGAGAAAACAACAAAGATTGAGAGTGTGGGATTTGGCATGGCTATGGGTAGGCGATTTTGAACAGATGAATCTTGAGGTGTTGCTGGAAGATGGGGATAGTCTCAGAGTCACGGATGGTTTTAGGAAGAGTTCCAGAGCCTAGGAGCAACCCTTGAGAATGCCCTGTCACCAAAGCCTTTGAGCTTGGACTTGGGGATTATGAGGTGGCCTGCAGTACTGGAACGGTGTGTGTGTGTTGGTTGATATGGAAGAAGAAGGTCGGAGAGGTAGACAGGGGCGATATTGTTTAGGGCTTTATATGTCAATAGGAGGATCTTGTAGTTGATGTACCATTCATTACACTCAAATGTATCTATAATACTCAATACTTCTACCATACTGTTCATACTCCCCATCCTACTCTTTCAAAAACTGATGCTAGTTTACATTTTTATGTATATTACTTCCATACTTACCATATCTATAATATTCAATACTACCAATTCAATTCAATACTACCAATAGTCAATACTATTCAATACTACCAATATTGCTGCCAGTTTACAGTTCTCTTTTTTAACTGCTGTTATGTATAGTGTAATGTATATTATTGTTTTATCTTCTTGCTATATTTTTGCTGTGTATACATTTTTCTCACTACGTAGTTGTATTATGTATACACAATTCTCACTACGTAGTTGTAGTGTGCTATGCCACCATGCATAAGCTTATTACACTCACGTGTCTATAATATTCAATAACTCTACCAATTGCTGCAAGTTTACACCGTTATGTATATTACTGCCATACTTGCCATATCTAAATGCTCAAAAATAGTAGATGCTGCTAGTTTACAGTACTCTTTTCTTTAAACTGCTGCTAGTGTACAGTGATATGTAGATTTTTGCTTTATTTTATTATATTTTTGTCTGGCTATATTTTGCTCATATATTCTTCTTTTTAACTCTTACTACGTAGTTATCGGGTGCCATGTCACAAGAATTTCATTGTGCAGGATGATGCTGTGTTGTTCAGTGCATTTCACAAATAAACCTTGAAACTTGAAACCTACCATACCTCTCCCAGAACTGCAAAATTACCAATGCTGCTCATCAGCATGGATCAGGAATCTTGTTAAAATGGAAGAAAGAATTGATAGAACAAAACTACTTTTTTTAAAGCCCCTGCTTTAAAAAAAAAAAAAAAAAAAAAACTAAAGCTTGGTAAAAAAAAAAAAATCTTTCAATGGGAAAAATGATCCCAAGCATGAAGCCAAAGCAAAAGGTAAATGTCCAACAGTGGACCAGCCAAATTCTTGATCTCCACCCCATTTAGAATCTTTGGCACTATTTGAAAACTGTGATCAACAAGCGTTGTCCAACCAACCGGAATAGACTGGAGCAACTCTACAAAGAATGGGCCAAAATCACACTCACACTGTGTGCAAAGCTAGGACAAACTTACCAAAATACTTAAAGCTGGTATTACAGTGAAAGGTGGCTCTGTCATATATTCATGTATGGGGTTGAATACCTATGTAAGTAAAATCAAGTATTTCTTAAACAAATATTTCCACAAATAAAACCATGTCACTATATAATAATTGATAATTCAATAATAATAGAGAATTAGTCAGGGGTTTGAATACTTCTTGATACTGTACATTTATAAGTCAATTTCTAATACATGTATAAAAAATTAGGAGGCCATCTCCATAATATGAGCCATTTTAAGTATTTACTAAGTTTTGGCTTTGTTTTTTAGTTGACTGTACACAGAGACAATCACAGGAAAATAGGCTAAGAGGCTCCCACCTACACAGTCTGAAAATCACATGACACTACATAAAATTGAAAGGTTTTTTATAAAAATGTTTATTGGAGGTGAGGTGGCATCATGGGATTTCATACAATTTAAAACAAACATGCTACTGGAAAGACATGAAGTCTATAGGGATCAACTAATCTGGAACATTACATTTTTTTTAAATCAGCATTTAACTCGTATGCATCCACACTAAAAAAAACAATTGCTCCTCAACCCAACAGCTAAACAAAAACAAATTTGAAAACCTTAACCAAAGGGAAGCAAAGGCCATTTTGTGATGTGGAAAACTAAATGTTTGACAACCATCCAAGGATGACCCTATGTAAAGCAATAAACAGTTATTTTAGTTTCTGATATGAAAAGTGATATACCATTTAGATTGGAACTTCATACATATTCAAAATAAAACACCAAGATAATGATCAATGGTTTTTGGAAAATTAAGTACTTTTAAGTAAATTTGACTCACTTGAAAAGCTAATTCAACATAACATTTCAGAAGAACAACAGAGATTTTGCAAAGGGATCCAAGAAAAGCAAGCTTTGCTGGAGAGCAAAATTATATATCTTAAGCAGACTACCTACAAAAAACGAAGGTAAATTTAGTTGTAAAAACAAATATGGGCCGAGGGTGGGTGGGGTTACAAAAAAATTAAACCCGAAAATATCACCTTGTTTCACACCACTGTTATAAAAAATGAAATGTAAACAAACACTCTACTGCTTCAAAACATGTTTTACACCATAATGTTGATTTCATGGACAGTCAGTCCTTGCATCTATAGATGGATATCAGAGTGGTTACATATCTCCAGCCCCATCCCTCAGCTTTTTAAGGGCACTGGTATTCTTTCAACTAACCTAATCCTGCTTAAAATACTTTACATTTGTACATTTAATTACCAAGTTCAGCATGATCATTTGCACTAAGTCAACCCAATTCAATACAATACAAATTATGTTGAGCCATTATAACACATAGAAAACAAAGAAGGAAAAAAAAGAAACTTTTCCTATCTTAATGAAAAAGGTAAGACAGGATGCTAAACACATCCAAAGACGGCATGAAGACCTGGGATGACGTCTTGCTCAGTTGGAGCTGTTTGACATTTACTAGTTCACGGTTACTCATGAAGAAGACTAGTGTTTTTCCCCTCGATTCACTCTGTCTCTCAGGCATCCTGTGCTTGTTTAGAGGATTTCTCTGATGTCATCTCCATGCGCCCTGAGTCTGCTGGGAGACATGGAGTCTCCATCTGAAAGGCTTACGCTGGCAGGCTCAGATTCTTTCCTTCTAGCACTAAAAAGATGTTAATTATATGCATATCAGAGAAAGAAAATGGAGCAAAATGTGTCTCTCTACCAATATGATTCATGTACAGTAGGGCTGCATAATATGGACAAAAAAAATTTAATCATACTGTGATTTTTGTTTTTCCTCGACATTGCGATTGCGATTTGACTGTTGTTGATATGATAAACAACAATTAACATTTGTGATTAACACTGGCACTTTGTGATTGGCACTGGCATTTTGTCTGAACATGTAAACCGAATAAATACAGACAATCCACTTTTGGGAATGTTTACAAATTCAATTCAGTCAAAAATTAGTAGGGTACAGCATAAAATGCAAAGTAGAATATTTTGACATTGTCTTTAGCATGCTATGGGCTATTTCTTTCACATTTTGTAAATGCCTTAGGCCTACATATTTTATAAGACAGTGTTTAGGCTATTCTAATTGTTTTTCAGCCTTTGTTTTATTGTTAAATATTTTTATGATTTTGAGTTACTGCACATTGCATGTCAGTTGTGAATGTCTACAACCTGCTTTTTCAAGGTGGACGATCCGTTTTTGTGAATGTTTATAGCCTGTAGGCAACGTTTTTCATAAGCATAAAGGATCATTTTGTTAGGCCATTTTCTTCTGTGTTCTATAGGCTATTTTTCCACTTTTGCAATAGACGAATAAATAACAAATGACCTGTTGTTGATGAATACATTATTTATTGGTATGATTGTGCATATTTAGAGTTAAATTATGTCTTTAGGCCTACTAATATGCCCATTAAAATAGGAAATCCCGCACCCTGTCACAAAACAGCTCCGCCGCCCCTGATTATTGATGATTGTTTGGCTGGTCTGGGCTGTGTTTGCCATGTATTTTTGGTTCCGTCAAGTGACTTCTTTGCCACGGCATTGTTCATGCAAGTCCCTATGGTGCTGTCTCAGGTGTTCAAATAAGCTTGTTGTGTTGCCGCGTGTTGTTCCAACCACAGTCTTACAGGTTTTGCATATTGCATTCGTTTGTGACATCTCCCTGGAACCCGAAATATTCCCAAACAACACAAGATTATTTTTCGGCACCAAATCATCCCTAGTCTCCATCGCATTGTCCTCTGGGTTCATTTTCTTAATTGATCCTCTTCCTCTCCATAACAGCACACCCTACTCTGCACTGTTCTTTCACAGTACACTCTATGCTGCATATTCAATGTTTCTGACTGGTTAGAATTTGCTGTTCAGAGTGCCTGCACAGCTGATATAGCATCTCCCCAACCCGCGCTTTATTATTTTATATAGTTGTGACTATTCATTTCGTTAGTTATAGGGCCATCAGGAAATTGGTATAATTTTAAGGATACAATAGTCATCTAATCATTTATCTATTTTTCACTGTTAGAGAGAATTCCTAAAAAAATATGTTTTTTGGTTGTCAGTTAAACCCACTTTTAATAAATTGGAAGATTGAGAGGCATGATCAGAACAGTGTATTGCATAGTTTGATTGATCGATTCGAGACATACAGCAGGAAAACGTTTGTAAACGTTTATTGTGTTAAAATAGCAAAACAGGGGAAGAAGTGTTGTAAAAGCTATTGTAGATATGTTTTGACTGACACAATCAGTTCACTTGCCAGGCTCCAACCTTTTCTATAATAATCTGAAAGATTATTTTTAAGTAGGCAAATGGATTCTAAAATCAAGTCCTAATAAATTGATTTGAATTTTTGATTGAGTGTAAAAATGTATGAATTTTTTAAATTGTAGCTTTCTGCGGTTTAGAAATCGCACATGTTCAAATCGGAATTTTATTATGATTTTGATTAATCATGCAGCTCTAATGTACAGGAAAAATGAAAACATCCATTCATACAGAAAATGCTTTAAGCCAGAAGGTCAAACAGCAAACAAACAGATTAAAACAAAAAAGTAGAGGTCTGACAAGTAAATATTTGGTTGGACACTCACCTTTGGTGACATAAAGGTAGAAGAAGTCACAGTAGAGGATGGTCTGAACCACTCCAGCCACAATGGCAATCATGTCAAAGAAGCCCTCGAAGTAAAAGCGCCAGATCCAGTTGAAAAGGTACAGGGCCCGGTACAGACCAAGGAAAAACAGGTAGTGGGTGGTTATGGTCTCCGCCTCGCCTGTCTTACTGATCATGAAGAGCTGAGGCAGGATGGCCACAGACTCCAGGTAGATGGAGAACGTCCACAGGATCTGACAAGAGGCATGAACACAGAAAAATAAAGGAACAAGAGGAAATACATTTGTAAGATCTTGACTCAAGCACACATTCACAGCACTGATCGGAGTTAATGGAAAGACTCAAAGCTATAACTATGCCAAAGGTGCTTACACAAAGTATTGACCCATGGAGGTGAAGACATGTTCATTATATATATTTTTTTAATTTCATTTCACAATAAGAAAAAAAAATCCCTTTCAAATTTCAATTAATCAATCAAATTTATTTATAAAGCCCTTTTTTCATCAGCAGTTGTCACAAAGTGCTTTTACAAAACACCCGGCATTAAACCACAAGGAGCAAACGACAGTAGTGTTGAATTTCAGTGGCTAGGAAAAACTCCCTAAGAAGGCCGAAATTTAGGAAGAAACCTAGAGAGGACCCAGGCTCAAAGGGGTGACCAGTCCTCTTCTGGCTGTGCCGGGTGAACGTATTAAGAGTACAAATTGTAATAATTAGTAAATGCATGTGGGCTGAGTCCAGAGTCTATTTAAACTTAGTCCAGGTCGGAAGCATGACCAGATGGACAAGGACAGGGACAACACGGGGAGGGGGAGGTGTCAGCACAGTGGCAGCTGAAATCGTCAGGTATCGTCTTGATCTGCAACACAACCAGGAGGACTTTGGACAAGGACAGCAACGGGTCTTTCAAGCCTGGTACTCCGGAGGTGTGGGCCAAGACCTCATGTCCTCCTAAGTTTAAAACGGCAGGAGACAGGGAAAATTTAGAAAATGCATTTCTTAGATCTACAAGGATTTATAGTGGCGAAGGAGAACTGACCCTACTCCCCCAGCACAATAATATAGCAGCATAAGACCTTGGGGCTGAGACAGGGGGGTCCGATGACACTGAGCCCTGGACAGGGCCCAACAGGCAGGAAATCAATCCAACCACATTGCCAAGCATCAACCAAAGGGACACCCACCAACCGCAACCACCCTGAATGAGGGCCGAGTATTGCCAGCAGAGTACAGCCCAATTGCACAAGTGCGCAACAGAGAGAGAACAACAAGCCAGTGACTCCGCCCCCGAATGGCACTGGAGGGAGGGCATCCAGTGGCGATGAGAGCCCACCTGGCAAGACAGTAAGGGTGGACAGTATCAAGTCTTTCTGGTCACCTTCACGCCCCTGGGCCAGACTACACTTAATCATAGACCATGCTGTAGAGATGAGTCTTTAGTAGACGCAGACACTTGAAAGTTTGCACTGAGTTTGCATTTCTAACCTTAATTGGCAAATCATTCCACAGTAGTGGAGCTCTATGAGAGAAGGCCCTGCCTCCGGCTGTTTGTTTAGAAATTCTAGGTACAATTAAAAGGCCTGCATCTTGCGATCTAAGGTTACGTGTAGGTATGTATGGCTGGATCATTTCAGCGAGGTAAGTAG
>JACXGI010017564.1:0-14322 GCA_016801175.1 Esox masquinongy
AACCTTTTCACAATATTCTAATTTTCTGAGATACTGAATTTGGGGTTTTCATTAGTTGTCAGTTATAATCATCAAAATTAAAAGGAATAAACACTTGAAATATATCAGTCTGTGTGGAATGAATGTATACATTATACAAGTTTCACTTTTTGAATGGAATTACTGAAATAAATCAAATTTTTGATGATATTCTAATTATTATGACCAGCACCTGTAACCCTTACACTATTTTACCAAATGAACTAAAACAAAATTAGGTTTTTATGTGTATTGTAGAACCTGCTCTTATATACTATGTAAAGTGTGAATGACAGTTACATTTCTTGTTTTGTTGTCCGATAATCCATTTACATCTTTATTATTCCATGGTATTATTCTGGTATTGATATATGATTTAGAACATGCTATGACACATCATGTGAAGTTTAAATGTCAACTACATAATTTTAATGTTTTCAGGTAATCATGCCTTTATATCCCAATAGGGCCTCTAAGAGACCTCTCCTAACCCTAACCATTAATAACCCTAAATGCCCAAAGCAGACAATGCTGCAAAAACAACAATAGGTAACACTTCCAACCTGGAAACTTATCTTCTAGACACTTATCTATAAGTTATTACAGTATAAGTTGATATTACTGTGGAATTTTGAAGTTATTGATCCTGAAAATTGCCCTTCAAAATATCCAATGTCAAATGGGGGCTACACCTAAAGCAATGGGTGAAGCAGCTTACCTGTATCTTTTTCCAAACCCAAGATATGGCCAAAAATCAATTAAATTCGAATCAAAATTGCCATATAATTCTGACTATTCGTGACTGCACTAAACATGTTACCATGCAAAAATAACAATAGGTAACATTTTGGGAATATTAAAATTAGCAACTTCACATAGGCTGTAACAAGATCAGACCATTTTATTGTGGAATTCAATTTTACTGTGGAGGTCAAGGGTTGTTTCATGAGGATGAATTGAATTCTTTTAAAGGGTAATTTACAGGATCAATACCGTTAAAATTCCACCGTGAATACCGTTAAAATTTTAAAGTCACAAAATGTTACCTATGTTAATTTTGGCATGGTTGCATGTTTAGTGCAGTCAGGAATAGTCAACATTGTAATGGTAAGGGTTCAGAGAGGTCCTATTGAGATGTAAAGGGATGATTATCTGAATTAAAATGATGTAGTTGACATTTACACTTCACGTGATGTCACAGCATGTTCTAAATCATATATCAACATCCAGCTGTGAATAATACAGGTAAGGAATTGTTTAGGATGTAAATGGAAGTTTATCGGACAACAAAACAAGAAATGTAACTGTCATTCACACTTTACATAGTATATAATAGCAAGTTCTCCAATACACTTCAAACCTATTTTAGAGAAAACACTGTTTAGACATAGTTTTGGTTAATTTTGTAAAATAGCGTTAGGGTTATAGTCTCAGATGCCCTATTTTCTTAAATTTTATTATTTTCACCTGTATTTTCATAATATAATATCTACAGTTGTTAACAATGAATATGGAGTGTGTCTATTCATTTCCTATATCTTTGGTCCATCTGATAGGGCCTTTCTTTGCTACCTGCAACGTATAGTTTGAAATGGTCATAAATCCCAAAATAAATGAGAAAACATTGTAAAACTGCATGCAACTAACAAAAGAGTTCTACGGCACATGCTGACCAAGTTAGAATTGTCTGACAGCATCAGGTCATGTCAAAACGTTATCCACCTTTGTGAGTAGCCTTCGAACATCAGATGGATGTATGACCATGCAATCTACCACATTGATTTCCCCCCTTTTATCACAAAAATAATTACCATGGAGAAAATGAGAGAGAACAATCTGATTATTAGCTACCTAGTTATGAGCCCTCAAAGATTGAAAAATGTGTATTTTTTTTAGGTATTGCTATTAGATAGGGCCTCTAGGTTACCTCTCCAGTATTTCCAGAATTAAATGGAGGGAGAGGGAGAGGGAGAGAGGTGTTTTCCTCAGGGTTAGGACTAAGATTCAGGGGTCAGGATTGGTCAGGTTTTTGAGCAGCTATTTGAAAGAAGCAACAGTAAGGGTAAGTGTTATGGAAGTCTCACACTTAATAAATAAACCTTAAACACACACGTTATTGGCAGTTATTACATTAATGGTAGTTATTACATTATTGCACTCTTTGCAATTTTACGTTGAGAAACTTTTGTCAAATTGTTGCACTAGTTGCCTGTGCAGTCTTTCACAGAGTGGTGAACCCCTCCCCATTTTTACTTCTGAAAGACTCATACTTTCTGGGATGCTCTTTTCATACCCAATTATGTTACTGACAACTGGTCAATTAACCAAATTAGTTGTGAGATGTTCCACCAGGTTTAGTTTTTAGCATTACACAGCCTTTCTTGTCTTTTATTGCCCATGTCCTAGCTTTTTTTGAAACGTTTTCAAGAAACAATAACATTTCTCAGTTTCAACATTTTGTACTATTTTCTATTGAATACAGGGTCTAAATGATTTGCATATCATTGTATTCTGTTTTTCTTTACATTTTAAACAGCGTCCCAACTTTTTTGGAAACGGGTTTGTACAACAGGAATGCCATAATCGGCATTCAACATGCAATCCTGAAACCATTCCCTTTCTACATGACATTGGAAAAAGGAGCAAAACAACTCGTAGGCATACTGATAGTCTAACCATCCACATGAACTATTCTCTACATTCGGTAGCAGCAACTCCTCCCACAGACAATTTGTTCCACTCAATTTTTCCCCAATGGAACATCCCTCTTCGACTCTGAAAGTCTATTGAATATTTCAAGACAATCTACAGCAAACAGGAATTACACAGAAACTCTTAAATTCTTGGGTAGAGAACTTAGTTCACGATTGCGGCCCTTCCGTGACTTTGCGACGCCATGAAGGTTGTTGTTTTTTCTAGCTTTTTTTCCACTATGTATTGTGCAATATCCACGATCTAGATACGCCAATCACAAAGATGAAGTGATCGAATAGCCAATAGAAAGGTGAAATAAAAATTAGGTATGTTCCGCCGGTGAATACATAAATTCCAAAAGTCTGACAGTTAGGCTGAAATGTAATCGACTGAAAATGTAATTATAAAAATATAAAATTGGATGACCTTCCCTTGGACTTAATGAAAAAACTGTAAACACTCCCCAAGACTGAAATTGAAAAAGTGTGACCCTCCCCCATTTCCCTCCATGTAAAATTCTGATCTCTCCCTTAGCCTTAATAACAGGATGGCCTTAAAAGTACCTAAAATAACCTGCGTAGTTCTGAAAAAAGGTATTGTGGACAGATGAGATAAAGATTAACATGTACCAGTGGGATAGCAAGCGGAAAATGGGTAGAGAACTGTGTATGTAAACATATTGTTAATTTGGATACAACTAAATGCTTTTTAACAGTTATTGGTGATGCTTCATTATTTAACACAACAATGACGCCACACATGTTGCGTAAGGTACCAAGGAGTTCTTTGCCCAAAAGTAAAATATTCAACTTTATTATCTGATCAGAATCCAATTGAGGGCTAACCAAAATAAACAAGAGATAATGTGTTGCCCATAGATTTTCTCTGAAGCGTGAATATTTTGAAAAATGACTAACTATTGGCGAAGTACACCAATTCAAAAGATGCCCTTCCACATTATCTGGCTTACGTGTTTCCTTCAAATGTAAAATTACTAAGATTTTTTTGATGCACTGTAGGAAATCTTCAAAAGTAATGACTCTGACAACACTGGCACGATGAGCACCCATGAGCTGAGAGGAGCATTGATCGAAGCAGGTATTGTTAATAATTATTTCATGAAAGAAAATGCAGAACTTTCAATGTCTCGCAAACTATCCGACAGGGTAATTCTCAAAAAACATGTCGGTATAGACATTACCAACAGCACTGAATCCACAAGCTGTGAAAAACATGGCACAACATTCAGTAGCTGTTGGAGCCAGTTTATCATATACCCGTTTATTTTGTTGTGTTATGGTTTTTATTGAATTGTTTTCCATAGCCAATTAAGTCCACCCATATTTGTACCTGTTGTATTTTAAAGAAAAGAGGTAAGGCCTAGGTCTTTTCTCATTTGCATTTATTTAGGTCTGTTGTTAGTGCGTCTCAAACATTCAGTCAGTTTCGAATTGCTACTATAGAAACCTTTTTCCCGCATGAGAGCTCTATTAGCAAACCTAATTTCTTCCAGCCAATGTAGGGGTGATTATACACTGATGAGCCAAATTATGACCACTCACAGGTGAAGCGTATAATGTTGATTATCTCCTAAAAAGAGCACCTGTCAAGGTCTGGGTAGATTAGATGGTAAGTGAACAATCAGTTCTCATAGTCAATGTGTTGGATGCAGGAGAAATAGGCAGTAGTAAAGACCTGAGCAACTTTGACGAGTGCCAAATTGTTATGGCCAGACGACTGGGTCAGATCTCTAAAACAACAAGGTTTCTGGGGTGCTCCCGGTCCGCAGTGGTTAGCAGCGACAGGGTGTGGGCACCCAAGTCTCATCGATGCGCATGAGCAACAAATTCTATCCCTTCTGGTCTGAACCGACAGAAGGTCTACTGTGGCACAAGTCACAGAAAATGTAGATGATGGTTACGGGAGGAATTTGTCACAGCACAGTGCATCAACCCCTCCTGCGTATGGCTGCATAGCCACAGACTGGTCAGAGTGCCCACGATGACCCCTGTCCACCGTCGAAAGTGCCTACAATGGGCATGTGAGCATCTGAACTGGACCTTGGAGCAGTGGAAGGTTGCCTGGTCCGATGAGACACGTTTTCTTATACGGCCGTCCATGTGATGTAAATGTGTCCGCTGTTTACCTGGGGAAGTGATGGCACCAGGATGCACTGTGGAAAGACGACAAGCCAGTGGAGGGAATGTGATGCTATGGGGAATGCTCTGCTGGGAAACCCTGGGTCCGGGCATTCATGTGGACGTCAATTTGACATGTGCCACCTACCAAAACATTGTTGTAGACCAGGTTCACCCATTCATGGCAATGGTATTCCCTGATGGCAGTGGCCTATTTCAGCAGGATGATGTGTCCTGCCACATTGCACACATTCTTCGGGAATGGTTTTTGGGATATGATGAAGAGTTCAAACTGTGGCCAACAAGTCTGTTCCACCATGGCTCCTCTTTGCAACTTCACAAGGATCTGCTGCTAATGTCTTGGTGACAAATACTACAGGACACCTTCAAGGGTCTTGGAGAGTCCATGCCTAGGCGTGTTGGCGCAGTTTTGGTGGCACATGGAGGACTATTATTATACTAGGGAGTTGGTCATAATGTTCTGGCACATCTGTGTATAGTGGCGATTTACATTTTTTGCTAATGCAAGCTAACATTGCCTGCTTGTGTAGCTGGTAATATCACCAAATTTAGCGACTTCAATGAACATTATAAGTGTCAGATCCTGGCTGGGGGCCTCTAGGCATCTCTGTGCGCCTGGGGACCGCAGTCAGGGTCTGACCTCAGAGGTGCCTCTAGGCATCTCTGCGCTGCCGTTTTGACTATCCCCAATTAGAGACAGCTGCTCCTGGTTGTCTCTAATTGGGGACCCCATTTAAGTTGCCCATTAATTCTGTTACTTTGTGGTTCATTGTTTGCTGTTTGCTTTAGTTGACGCAACAGTTCACGGCTGTGACTCTCCTTGGTTTCTTTTCTGTTTTGTACATAGTATCAGAAGGAATTAAAGGATGTTCTCTAACTCTCGTACTGCCCCACGTGTCCTGCCTACGTCTGGCCGTGACAAGAAGTTAGTCAGCGATACAAAAAAACAGAAATAAATTGAACTAGCTTTGAGTTTAGCACAAACTACTTAGAAAACCAATGGATCCTGTTGCTGACAAAATAAATTTCTGCCTGACTGCTGAATAAAGATACAGTTGCACATTGCAATAGGCTATATGGGGCTAAGATTAATGTCAAGTGAATTGATGCACAGAGATAATTTGCACTGTAGAATTCAATTTGTGAAATATTTTAATTTGTGAGCAAAACCGACAATACATAGATACAGTATCTCACAAAAGTGAGTACACCCCTCACATTTTTTTAACAGCGTAAATTTGGACATTTTCACTTAGGGGTGTACTCACCAGCGATTTAGACATTAATGGCTGTGTGTTGAATTATTTTGAGGGGACAGCAAATTTACACTGTTATACAAGCTGTACACTCACTACTTTACATTGTAGCAAAGTGTCATTTCTTCAGTGTTGTCACATGAAAAGATATAATCAAATATTTACAAAAATGTGAGGGGTGTACTCACTTTTGTGAGATACTGTATGTACATGTTTTCATCCTGCCTAGAAACACTGAGAAATTGAAAAGAGGGGAAATGCTTGGAGTAACATTTTATTGCAGTTACAATGTTTATGAAAACATTTTTGTGGCGAATATGGTACTGAAATAACAGATTTTTAAGTGGATTGCAAATTTAGGTTTTACCTGCCTTTTAACCATTTAATTTTTTGACAGTAGAGGAATATATTAATGTCAATATGTAAGATAATGTTGTGCTGCCCCAAAACATGCAAAATGTACACTAGCACAGACAGATGAGAGCTAGTACAAAGAATGTCATAACCACAGATTTTGTAAGGCCAACAAGATTGCATGGTGCAATATAGAAAGTCCAGCAAAAAAAACTCTTGCTACAATGTGACCTAAGCAATCGTACATCATTTGGGCCATATGGTTGAGATAGCGTTATAACTTGCTTAAACATTTGAAGACACATTTACTTAGCAAACTGTAACAGTATTTACGCGTACCACAATTACTACTGCCACATAATATTGTAATATCATGATAAATATTTATTAGTGTTTCTTAACTCCATGTTTTAATTTTTATGTTTTCCACCATTGCAGGATTTCAGGTGAACAGCGAGGTGCTCCAGCTAATTGTGTCCCGGTACGCTAACTCGGAGTACGCCATTGATTTTGACTGCTTCATTGGCTGCCTGATACGAGTAGAAATGCTATTCAGTGAGTGATTTTTTTACTTCAGAAGGCCATTTGATAGACGTTATAATGGCTCAATTAACTTTTAAAATACGTAACTATTATTATTTTAAGATAACTGGTGTCCATAAAGCCAGTTACATTGTTTTTGTGCTTCTAGTGTGATTGTTATTGCTTGTGTAATTTTGATTTTGTTTCAAAACAGGAATTTTATGCCTTCTTCTATTTGCACTTCTGGTTAGATGCTAACTGTATTTCATTGTACTATGCTTGTACTTGTTCAGTGACAATAAATTTGAATCAATCTAATTAACTTTACCTCGGATGTGCAACTAAATTAAAGATGCATTCTGTAAATGTTGGCTACTGGGTGTAAAAGTGGTTCCCTGAAAATGTAGTACTATGCCATGTACAGTGGATATAAAAAGTCTACACACCCCTGTAAAAATGCCAGGTTTTTGTGATGTAAATGAATGAGACAAAGATAAATCATGTCAGAACTTTTTCCACTTTTAATGTGACCTATAATGTGAACAATTCAATTGAAAAACAAACTGAAATCTTCGAGGGGGAAAAATGAAAAATAAAAACCTTACAATAAACTGGTTGCATAAGTGTGCACACCCTCCTATAACTGGGGATGTGGCTGTATTCAGAATTAACCAATCACATTCAAACTCATATTAAATAGAAGTCACTAAACACCTGCCATCATTTAAAGTGACTCTGATTAATCACAAATAAAGCTCAGCTGTTCTAGTAGGATTTTCCTGACATTTTCTTAGTTGCATCTGAGAGCAAAAGCCATGGTCCGCAGAGAGCTTCAAAAGCATCAGAGGGATCTCATTGTTGAAAGATATCTGTCAGGAGAAGGGTACAAAATAATTTCCAAAGCATTAGATGTACCATGGAACACAGTGAAGACAGTCATCATCAAGTAGAGAAAATATGGCACAACAGAGACATTAACAAGAACTGGACGTCCCTCCAAAATTGATGAAAAGACGAGAAGAAAACTGGCCAGGGAGGCTTCCAAGAGGCCTACAGCAACATTAAAGGAACTGCAGGAATTTCTGCTGTGTAGCAACAATGTGACAACAATCTCCTGTATTCTTCATATGAATGGGCTATGGGGTAGGGTGGCAAGACGGAAGCCTTTTCTTACAAATAAAAACATCCAAGCCCGGCTGAAGTTTGCAAAAAGAAACATCTGTGAGGTGATCTGAAGAGGGCTGTGCACAGGAGATATCCTCGCAATCTGACAGATTTGGAGTGCTTTTGCAAAGAAGAGTGGGCAAATATTGCCACGTCAAGATGTGCCATGCTAATAGACTCCTACCCAAAAAGACTGAGTGCTGTAATAAAATCAAAAGTTGCTTCAACAAAGTATCAGTTTAAGGGTGTGCACACTTATGCAACCAGGTTATTGTGAGGTTTTTTTTCCCCTCAAATATTTCAGTTTGCTTTTCAATTGAATTGTTCATGTTATAGGTCACATTAAAGTTCTGGAAAAAGTTCTGACATGATTTAACTTTGTCTCACTCTTTTACATCACAAGAACCTGGCATTTTAACAGGAGTGTGTAGACTTTTTATATCCACTGTATGTGTCGATATGTGTCAAAACCACTAATTTTCAAACTTTTGATTCCATGGCTGATTAAAATTATTATGATGATAGCAGTTATGGGTTAGCCATATACAACCCTGTTTCCAAAAAATTTGGGACACTGCATAAAATGTAAATAAAAACAGAATGCAAAGATGTGCACACCATTTAAACTCTATATTCAATAGAAAGTAATACAAAGACTTGTTGAAACTGAGACATTTTATTGTTTCCTGAAACATATATGCTCACTTTGAATTTGATGCCAGCATCATGGTTCAAAAACGTTGGGACAGAGGCAACAAAAGACTGGAAAAGTTGTGTAATGCTAAAAACTAAACCTGGTTGAATAACACACAGCTAATTAGATCAATTGGCAACAGGTCAGTAACATGATTGGATATTAAAAGACAAAAAACAATAAAACTATTAAAAACAATTAACATACAGTGTTAGAATTAGAATTTAAAGTGTTAAATTATATTAAAATAAATTGTCAGTATTTAAAATTGATAGCACAAATGGCACAGTTACAACATGTTGGTAGGCCTGATCAGTGATAGTGACGAGTCAGCCTACAGGGCGGGGGTCATGTGCCTGGCGGCATGGTGCGCTGATAACAACCTGGCCCTCAATTCAAAGAAAACCAAGGAGCTCATTGTGGATTACAAGAAATCTAAAGGCTGCAGTCATGCCCCAGTTCTCATCGATGGCACTGAGGTGGAGTGTGTCCAGTTTCAAATTCCCTGGGTGTCCAGGGTATCTCCGAGGACCTCTCCTGGTCCCTCAACACTTCAGCCCTGGTCAAAAAGGCGTGGCGGTGCCTGTACTTCTTGAGGAGGCTGAAGAAGGCCCGTCTGTCTTCCAAGATCCTTGTGAATTTCTACCGCTGCACAATCCAGAGCATTCTGACTAACTGTGCCACAGTGTGGTTCGGTGGTTGCTCCGTAGCCGAAAACCGCCAAGCACATCACAGGTACCCAGCTCCCAGCCATTGTAAACCTCCAGCGCAAGCGGTGTCTGCGTAGGGCACGCGGCATCACCAGGGACCCTTCACACCCATGCCACAAACTGTTTGCCCTTCTCCCATCAGGCAGGCAATGCCTCTTCGTTCTTGCACTAGCAGGCTCAGGAAGTTTCTTTCCATCTGCTGTAACCCTGCTGAACTCTGTGACTTCCCATCACTAACTATGCCCACCCTCTGCACTACTGGACAAGTCTGATGAGATTTTTCAGTCCATGTGTCATTGCTGCTATTCCTGTATTTCATTTGCACATGCCAATTTGCACTTTAAACTTGCACCTTAACCTTGCCCTCATTGCACATTGCACATTAAGAACTGCCACTGTATTTGAATTTTCAGTTGTTACATACACATGTCAACCTCGGGAACCTCATTGCTGCTATCCCTGCATTTCAGTTGCACACGCTACCCTACTCCAATTGGCCTCGATTGCAAATTCAGAATGCCACTGAGAATTGCCACAACTATTTATCTCACTTATACACACATTATACTTAATACCTTTAAGTTTTCTGTAAATTTTTGAATTTTCCATTACACATTTAGAATTGTCATATGTAATGCATTTACATTAATAGCACACCTATACATACCACTTGTATATACATATACTTAATACTTGTAAATTTTTCTGCACTCCTCTATTTGCACTTCTGGTTAGACGCAAACTGCATTTCGTTGTACTGTATGTGTACTGTTCAATGACAAATTTGAATCTAATTTAAATCTAATGTTCATATTGTATATTTTAAATTGGGAAGCTCGAGACTTGAATACTGATTTGTTGAAGGCTGTGGTATGTCACAGTGTTTCTGATTCAGAGTGTTTCTTATTCTGCCAACAGAAGGTTCAAATTATAAAGAAAGCCTTGCATCTGAGATAAAAAAAAAACAGATGTTGTTTTAAATTAACATTAAAAGAAATTACAATTACCAAATGTGACTACTAATACAGGTTATTAACAGGCATATGCTCATTGTATTTCTCAATTTCTCCCTCTTTCCCAATTAGAAATGTTCAAAACACTTGATATATATAAGAAGGGGAAGATCGAACTGGATGTATTGCAGGTATGTTCTAACCTTTAATTTTTTCATGTAATACATTTGAATACATGTATTATAAGCTGTGAAAATTGATTTGTGTTGGTCTTCATATTTTTCAGTGGCTCTGCCTGGCACTCCATTAAAAGTCCAGAGATAATTATCTACTAACATAGATGAAGACATATACAACCTACTTGCATGTCTGTATATTGTCTTTGTGTGTTATTTTACTGTTTCTTTTATTAAAATTGACTTCCAATCACAGGTGGCAAAAATAACTTAAAGCTATACCCCACTAATCGACACTTCCATTTCTGTCCTATTCTCAAGTATGTGGTTTATTTTCTAATTGCTTAGTAAAAACTCAAATCATATCATTAAGAAGGCTGTTGATCCGTAATCAGTATTTGATCTAGGAATACATTGCAATGCATGTTCATAAAAATTTATGAATTACATTACTTTGTACATGATTTAGCAATTATGTAAAATGCAGTTTAGTATTACTTAATCTAACTGCACTTAATATATAATCACTTAATTGTTTAATTTGAAATGTTTGCCTACTACAGAATTACTAGATTGACAATATGTTTGTAAAGTATAAAGTCATTAAGCATGATCCTTTAATGTACCACTTAAACTGATAATTACTATTATGATTTTATTCTGTCAATCAGAAAAAAAACTGTCATTAACAGGATCAGAAATGTGTTGTACTGTATAAAACAAATGCATTCCTTACAATTTTTCTTAATTGTACACAAGCAATTCTCTGTGTTTTGATGACTGAATATCAGCACACATAACCAAGCTTCACATTGGTGTAAATGGGAACATATATATCTATATCCATTGTGTTCCTCCATTGAATTCACCTTTTCTAAGGTTTCTATTTTTATGGCTTACTTAGTTAAATAAAGATGGAATAATATGAAAGAAACATGAACAGTCCCAGTTGAAATTGTTTAGCTGTCAAATGCTTCCTAATGCCATCATTAGCACTACATACGTGATTAATTCCAGGAATCTAACTAATACTGAAATGTATCCAACATGCATGAATACATTTCTTTTAATAATCTTGAATATTTTGATGATCAACATGCTTTTAAAAACTTAAGGATCTTGGGTTTTTACATGTAAATAAACGAAGTCTATTGCCCAAGTAATATATCATTAAGATCTTAATATCTTAAAATCCGGACATATTCATGCTATCAGAAGCCTGACATCAGAAGTGTTGCTGGCATCAAATTCAAAATGTGCATGTATTTTTCTTTGTACTATTTTCAGTTAAATATAGGGATAATGATATGTTGTCTTTGTGGTATTTACAATTAAATATAGGGATAAATGATTTGCACACTGTTTTTATTTGCATTTTACGCAGTGTCCCAAATGTTTTGGAAATTGGGTTGTAAAACGCAGAATGTATTCTAACATCAAGATTTCATTGTGCCTGATAATTCGAGGCCATATTTTAGGGTTGTTTTACTTTTCCAAATGTCTATAAAAATATGAATATTGTAACATAACTACGGCACCAGCTGATACACATAACCTACTAGGCACAATGATGCACTAACTGCATGCCCTCCTTGCAGCTAACAGAGAGACCGCTAGTTTTATTATTATTTATTGTTGCGTTTATTGTTAAAAAATCACTGTCACCAGCCCAGCCCAACTACATCAGAATTTAAGGCCCAGCCCGGTCACGATCGGGTTCTGGCTGAGAATGAACTCCCTACCTCTGGGTCACAATGTCTTAATCTGCAGTTTTGCTGGCCTCCATGCTACTAGCCTTTCCTCCAGTTCACTCAACCCCTTTTAGTACTGGTAGGATTTAGACCTAGCTGAACCTGAACATGACTTGTCTGCGCAGAGTAAGGCTGTGGCGACCTTCCCATAGTATTCATTTACAATAAAGTCAGTGGCCCATTGTACAAGTACATCCATTACCACTCACTAGGACTGCTTTGAAACAACAAATTGGCACATGTTCTGTGTTGCAGCTGATGGGAACATTGATGAATACACAGACTCTGTCTCAGCATATACAGTGGATATAAAAAGTCTACATACCCCTGTGAAAATGCCAGGTTTTTGTGATGTAAAAGAACGACACAAAGATGAATCATGTCAGAACTTTTTCCATTTTTCCATTTTTAATGTGACCTATAATAACAATTCAATTGAAAAACAAACTGAAATCTTCAAGGGGGAAAAATGAAAAATAAAAACCTTACAATAACCTGGTTGCATAAGTGTGCACACCCTCTTATAACTGGGGATGTGGCTGTGTTCAGAATTAACCAATCACATTCAAACTCATATTAAATAGAAGTCACTAAACACCTGCCATCATTTAAAGTGACTCTGATTAATCACAAATAAAGCTCAGCTGTTCTAGTAGGATTTACGTGGAATTTTCTTAGTTGCATCTCTGAGCAAAAGCCATGGTCCGCAGAGAGCTTCCAAAGCATCAGAGGGATCTCATTGTTGAAAGATATCAGTCAGGAGAAGGGTACAAAAGAATTTCCAAAGCATTAGATGTACCATGGAACACAGTGAAGACAGTCATCATCAAGTGGATAAAATATGGCACAACAGAGACATTAACAAGGACTGGACGTCCCTCCAAAATTGATGAAAAGACGAGAAGAAAACTGGTCAGGGAGGCTTTCAAGAGGCCTACAGCAACATTAAAGGTACTGCAGGAATTTCTGGCAAGTACTGGCTGTGTGCTACATGTGACAACAATCTCCCGTATTCTTCATATGAATGGGCTATGGGGTAGGGTGGCAAGACGGAAGCCTTTTCTTACAAAGAAAAACATCCAAGCCTGGCTGAAGTTTGCAAAAACAAACATCAAGTCCCCCAAAAGCACATGGGAAAATGTCTTATGGTCTGATGAAACCAAGGTTGAACTTTTTGGCCATAATTCCAAAAGGTATGTTTGGCGCAAAAACAACACTGCACATCACCTAAAGAACACCATACCCACAGTGAAGCATGGTGGTGGCAGCATCATGCTTTGGGGCTGTTTTTCTTCAGCTGGAACCGGGGCCTTAGTCAGGGTGGAGGGAATTATGAACAGTTCCAAATACCAGGCAATTTTTTGCACAGAACCTTCAGGCATCCGTTAGAAAGCTGAAGATGAAGAGGAAGTTCACCTTTCAGCACGACAACGACCCAAAGCGCACATCCAAATCCACAAAAGCATGGCTTCACCAGAAGAAGATTACCGTTTTGGAATTGTCCAGCCAGAGCCCAGACCTGAATCCAATTGAACATCTGTGGGGTGATCTGAAAAGGGCTGTGCACAGGAGATGTCCTCGCAATCTGACAGATTTGGAGCGCTCTTGCAAAGAAGAGTGGGCAAATATTGCCACGTCAAGATGTGCCATGCTAATAGACTCCTACCCAAATAGACTGAGTGCTGTAATAAAATCAAAAGGTGCTTCAACAAAGTATTAGTTTAAGGGTGTGCACACTTATGCAACCAGGTTATTGTGAGTTTTTTATTTTTCCCCCTCAAAGATTTCAGTTTGTTTTTCAATTGAATTGTTCACGTTATAGGTCACATTAAAGGTGGAAAAAGTTCTGACATGATTTATCTTTGTCTCAT
>JACXGI010017568.1:0-14317 GCA_016801175.1 Esox masquinongy
TCCCAGCTGCCTTGAGATCATTGACAAGATCCTCCCGTGTAGTTCTGGGCTGATTCCTCACCGTTCTCATGATCATTGCAACTCCACGAGGTGAGATCTTGCATGGAGCCCCAGACCAAGGGAGATTGACAGTTCTTTTGTGTTTCTTCCATTTGCGAATAATCGCACCAACTGTTGTCACCTTCTCACCAAGCTGCTTCGCAATGGCCTTGTAGCTCATTCCAGCCTTGTGTAGGTCTACAATCTTGTCCCTGACATCCTTGGACAGCTCTTTGGTCTTGACCATGGTGGAGAGTTTGGAATCTGATTGATTGATTGCTTCTGTGGACAGGTGTCTTTTATACAGGTAACAAACTGAGATTAGGAGCACTCCTTTTAAGAGTGTGCTCCTAATCTCAGCTCGTTACCTGTATAAAAGACACCTGGGAGCCAGATATCTTTCTGATTGAGAGGTGATGAAATACTTATTTCCCTCATTAAAATGCAAATCAATTTATAACATTTTTTCTGGATTTTTTTGTTATTCTGTCTCTAACTGTTCAAATAAACCTACCATTAAAATTATAGACTGATCATATCTTTGTCACTGGGCAAACGTATAAAATCAGCAGGGGATCAAATACTATTTTCCCTAACTGTAGACTCTCATTGACATGACTGGTCCAAGATGTCATGATTCTCTGCAGCCACTAGATGTCCCTGTTGTTCTTGTCATCACCCTGTTATGGTTGCCCACTCTGGTGTTTCCAGATGTCTGAATATGGATAAGGTAACTTTTCGAACAGAATATCATTGGAGGAGCCTGACCATTTGAGTAGTGATAATCATGTGAACGGATGCTTAAACCAAACAAAGAACGTCAAAGATTAACAAAATCTTTATATGATCATAGTTATGGGGCAGTAACTAACATTATAGCAAATAAAATTAATTTATTTACTAAATTCTACCATTGCAAGCAATGACACTAAACAAATGACACTCTAAAACATATATAAAATAGTTGAACAAAGATATTAGAGCAACATTTGATGTCTCTACTATGTTCTTTTCTTCAGAAAAATAAAAACCTTACAATAACCTTGTTGTATAAGTGTGCACACCCTCTTATAACTGGGGATTTGGCTGTGTTCAGAATTAACCAATCACATTTGAAACTCATGTTAAATAGAAGTCATTACACACCTGCCATCATTTAAAGTGACTGATTAATCACAAATAATTTTCAGCTGTTCTAGTAGGATTTTCCTGACATTTTCTTTGTTGCATCTCAGAGCAAAAGCCATGGTCTGCAGAGACCTTCCAAAGCATCAGAGGGATCTCATTGTTGAAAGATATCAGTCAGGAGAAGGGTACAAAAGAATTTCCAAAGCATTAGATATACCATGGAAAACAGTGAAGACAGTCATCATCAAGTGGAGAAAATATGGCACAACAGAGACATTACCAAGAACTGGACGTCCCTCCAAAATTGATGAAAAGACGAGAAGAAAACTGGTCAGGGAGGCTTCCAAGAGGCCTACAGCAACATTAAAGGAACTGCAGGAACTTCTGGCTGTGTGCTACATGACAACATCTCCTGTATTCTTCATATGAATGGGCTATGGGGTAGGGTGGCAAGACGGAAGCCTTTTCTTACAAAGAAAAACATCCAAGCCTGGCTGAAGTTTGCAAAAACAAACATCAAGTCCCTGAAAAGCATGTGGGAAAATGTGTTATGGTCTGATGAAACCAAGGTTGAACTTTTTGGCCATAATTCCAAAAGGTATGTTTGGCGCAAAAACAACACTGCACATCACCCAAAGAACACCATACCCACAGTGAAGCATGGTGGTGGCAGCATCATTCTTTGGGGCTGTTTTTCTTCAGCTGGAACCGGGGCCTTAGTCAGGGTGGAGGGAATTATGAACAGTTCCAAATACCAGGCAATTTTGGCACACCACCTTCAGGCGTCCGTTAGAAAGTTGAAGATGAAGAGGAAGTTCACCTTTCAGCACGACAGTGATCCAAAGCACACATCCAAATCCATAAAATCATGGCTTCACCAGAAGAAGATTAATGTTTTGGAATGGCCCAGCCAGAGCCCAGACCTGAAACCAATTGAACATCTGTGGGGTGATCTGAAGAGGGCTGTGCACAGGAGTTGTCCTCGCAATCTGACAGATTTGGAGCACTTTTGCAAAGAAGAGTGGGCAAATATTGCCACGTCAAGATGTGCCATGCTAATAGACTCCTACCCAAAAAGACTGAGTGCCGTAATAAAATCAAAAGGTGCTTCAACAAAGTATTAGTTTAAGGGTGTGCACACTTATGCAACCAGGTTATTGTGAGTTTTTTATTTTTCCCCCTCAAAGATTCCAGTTTGTTTTTCAATTGAATTGTTCACGTTATAGGTCATATTAAGAGTGGAAAAAGTTCTGACATGATTTATCTTTGTCTCATTCTTTTACATCACAAGGACCTGGCATTTTAACAGGGGCGTGTAGAATTTTTATATCCACTGTAGAAAACCCATTGTTGATCCAGTAGTTATTCCAAAAATTAACCCTTGGTTGATTCACTAGTTCACCCATGGCTGATCAGTTAGGTAACCCACTAGCAAACCACTTGAAGCACAGGTTGAGGCATTTAAACCACACTTGGAATGGTTTAAACCACTGGTTGAGGCATTTAAACAACACTTTAAATGGTTTCAGCCAGTGGTTGGCCCAAGGACTGCTGTCTGCCTGTCTTCATGTGTTTTAAGGTGTAGTAGGCATCATAGCCAAACAGCACTGCAGCCAGTAACCCGAGGACCTGGGAGAAAACACAGGACAGACTGTGGTCATCCTATGGAATTACCACAACACCTGTACAACCAGAATAGGTAGACTCTATAGCAGGGGTACTCAAATCTGGACTTCAAAGCCAGATTTTCACTGCGACCCTCTAATCAGGGACTGATTTAGACCTGGGGCACTGGCCTGGTACAATTAATGATGAGGTAGAACAGAAAACCAGCAGGCTCTGGACTTTGTAGGGTAAGAATTGAAGACCCCTGCTGTATAGTTTGATTGAATTAAAACCAGAGAAAAAAGAATGCTGTGAAACCTACCCCTCCTATAACACTGACCGCCCCACTAGTATTCGTCAGCCAGATCAGGGAACTGACCATGTAGAGGAGACAGGCCGTCAGAGCACGCACAAAGTCCTGTGGGGAGGATGGGGTTAATGATGCTACTGATGACCTTCATGTTGTTAGGGTTAAAGGTTGGTTAGTTAAGTTCGTGGCACATGGGATCCCAAATGTTTTTGGCACATTTCGTTATCAATATTTGTAAATGAGATTTTGATATCAAACTTTTTAAATTAAACCTCGGTCATAATTGGTTTCCCCTGATTAAATGAAGGTTCAAAGAATTGATCTTCAATCCCTAAAGAGAGAAAAAGATTTCTGTGGGATGCTTACAGTGAACTGCCAGTGGATAATGAGGATCTGCTCTGTGGGATACTTAGAGAACTGCTAGTGGATAATGAGGATCTGCTCTGTGGGATACTTACAGAGAACTGCCAGTGGATAATGAGGATCTGCTCTGTGGGATACTTACAGTCAACTTCCATTGGATAATGAGGATATGCTCTGTGGGATACTTACAGTGAACTGCCAGTGGATAATTAGGATCTGCTCTGTGGGATACTTACAGAGAACTGCCAGTGGATAATGAGGATCTGCTCTGTGGGATACTTACAGTGAACTGCCAGTGGATAATGAGGATCTGCTCTGTGGGATACTTACAGTCAACTTCCAGTGGATAATGAGGATATGCTCTGTGGGATACTTACAGTGAACTGCCAGTAGATAATGAGGATCTACTCGGTGGGATACTTACAGTGAACTGCCAGTGGATAATGAGGATCTGCTCGGTGGGATACTTACAGAGAACTGCCAGTGGATAATGAGGATCTGCCTATCCAGTTCCAGCATGAAGACAATGAAGAAGACCGAGGCGCCAACCATCTCAAATACAGGCACAGATATCCAGGAATTGTCCCGAGCAATAATATGACAGCTCATGATGATGAGGCTGATTACCTGAAGGAAATTGGTAGAAAAGAGAGACGAGATGACAAGTGAGAAATCGCAATTAAGATCCTCTTTCTATAGTCCAGGGGTCCCAAGGGGCACAATGCAATTATCCAGTGCTGTCTGAGTTTGGGGGGCTAATGATCAACTATGGTGGCCTCGCTCCAACGACACTCTAGTGTCTCCTTGTGGAAGATTGGATATCAACAAGCACAATCAACCTATCGGAAGACATCGTCTTTCCCGGGACACTGGGAGTCACAGCGATGAAGCAGGGTGTTAATCACAAAATGTAGGGGAACAAGGGAGGGTATAAGTAGCTCGGGTGGTAAAGCATGGCACTCGTGATACCAAGGTTGTGGGTTTGATTCCCGTGGGGGCCGGGACGAAAAAGTATGAACATTTATTAATTCACTACTGTAGGTCTCTCTGGATGGGAGCATCTGTTAAACAACTTCAGTGTTAATGTGGGTTATATGTTCTTCACACTCCCCTTTAGTGGCACAGAAGAAATGGGCCCAAAACTAAGCAAATGTTTAGCGTCACACTTCAGTGCTCTTAGGTCCCCAAAATTGAATCCGTGTGCCCATCTCGTTGAGTCAAGCCTTAGTGACGGAGGTCACATGTTACCAAAAGGTTATTTGGTGGAGTGGTTTTCAAGGAACCAAAATATGTCAATTCTAATGTTTATTTACATATCCAATGATTCTTCATTATTTATTATCGAAATTTATACCTATCTCTTTAATTTCTATCCTAATAGGCAATCATTGGAATGGTAACGGTTTAGAGATGTTTCTGTAAGGTGTCAATGCAGGGACAAAAAGGTTTGCTTGTTACTGCCTAGCTTGCTTGCTTCTGGAGACAACACCACTCTGTCTTATGAGAGCCCCAGAACAGATCGGAATGTGTCCCTAATTGATAAGGGGTATATTTAGGCTGCACGATTTGGATACATTATTGAATTGTGATTTCTTTGACAAATATTGCAATTACTCACTTTAAAATAGAGATCATAGGCTACATAATGTGCTATTAAACTGAATAAATTCGAGTTAAAATTCAATGTTTTCTGTTTTACACTTATTACCAATTTGAAGACGCAGCCTGTGTCGAACTGTTTGTTTAACTGCTCATTTAATGCAGTGGTGTTGGCTATGTTTTTGGCGTTACCATAGATGGTTAATTTCCCAACCCTTGAGTTATATTCTCTCCCATATTAAGTTTGTTTGTAGGCACCAACATTGACACCGAAACTTAATAACCATGCTATTGTATGTGTGTGGGGGACAATATATCTTGGTGACACTTGCTAACTGACGTCTTCGCTAGCAGTCCTAGCAGTGTTAACTGAAACTAACATTGAAAAACCACCACGTATTTAAACAAAATAAGTCCAGGTATTTAAGAAATCTACAAAAAATACCTACAGCATCTGCAAGAAAAACAACTACTGATGTACGACGCATGCACGTTGCCTCGTGTGAAGCACATATCATTCACCTTTTTGGAGCTGAAAATCGCGCAAGTTGGAGATTTGGATATTGCACGTGTCAATATCGCAATTTCGATTAAAATTAGATTAATCGTGCAGCCCTAGGTCTATTCTTTAGGACTAGTATGTTATCCTTTGGTCAGTAAACCAACGCCCCATGCCTTTAGTTCTGGGATATAAACCAGGGCCGGGTTTGGGGAAGCTCTCTCTCGCATTTTCCTCCCTTCTGCCTGCATCTTTGCTCTTGCAAACATCTTGAATCTCCGGAGAACTTTTATCTTTGATACTTGTACTGTTATTGTAATACTCTCTTTATATATTAAATTAATTTGTTACATTCATTCATTGACTATTTGGAATGAATCAAAAACGGGTCAACATCCAGTTCCTTCAGATTTGCCAGTGGTATAGAATGCATTGGGACACGAAACACTAAATCTACCACTCACTGATGTAGAAATACAGTCAGAGAGGAATAGAGAGTGGAAAAAAGAGGAAACATGTTCTCAAATGTTTGACTTACCACTTCTCCAGTGTAAATAGTTCCTTTTCTGGTGTTCACGTAACTTTTAAATTTCAAGCAGGGGTTTCCAGTTGTTTCCTCTGTGTTGTCCATGTTCTCTGTAACTTGCTCTTAGTAATGTGGGGCAATAGCATTAAGATAACATGCAAGTCTGCTAGAGGCTAAGTAGAACTAAGAGATATTGTAACTGCATTAGAGGAGGGGGTGACAGGATGTTAATCTCACTAGAATAGCTGGGAGCAAGAACAGACCCCTTTGGAATTCGGTAATAAACGGGCAGAATACCAAATAAGGTAAAAGACGCTAAAGCTAGAAGTCGATTGGTTGGAATAACAACAGGGAAACCCGAAGACGGCAGCTGCCATGAAAGGTGTGTTAAACAACATATATCTCACTCATATATGGTAGGAACCGCGCCCTGAACGATAACATTTAGGGTAGGGGGCTCATGCTATAAGAACTGTGTGTGCTGTGATTGTGTCAGACTCTGTTGGACTGAATGCCACACTGTCTCCAGATATATCTGTATGAATAAAGATAATTGACAGCACTGCGATTTTGTCTCCTCTTAATCTCTTCTCATTAACCAACTCGGGGAAGTACTTTAGGTCGGTACTTCAACAGTAACTTGCTCTGTCGGCAACGTAGGCTGGTGTTGGCCTGGTTAGCAGTGCACTTACCAGTGAAGTTGTTCCTACATTAATGTTTTCACAATGCAACATGTGGTTGGAATGTAGGTATCTGAATTTAGAAACAAGCCCGTCAGAATACATCATGTCCTGTGTTTGAAACAGACAGACCATTCCGGGCAACATTTCCCGATAATGACCTCCACTGTGTTATCAACATATAGAAAAAGCCTCTCATCAGAGCCGGTTTTAGGCAAAAGCAATATAATAAGCGGTCTTCTAGGGCCCTCTTATAGACATTTCTTGAACTGATGTATTCTATACAAAATTCTATACTAAATGTATAGAGGAATGCTAGAGGAGATCTAGTCCTCGTTTGTTTGTGACATACATTCTTCTGGCACCTGATTTACATCTTCCAGTCACAGTTTTGTCTAATTTGTTAGTTTTTTATAACTGCTTGTTTGATGTAAAGTCTAACATGGTCATGGTTGAGTAGAATACATCTTACCGTTTTGATTTGGAACTAATTCGTTGGGATGAATAATGGCTATGAGAATGTGACTGTTCAGTTTGTTTGTTTGATATTTGAATAGAGGTAATCATGTTAAGTCTCTTGGCAAAATCTTGGGAGAATGAGGGAAATCATGTCACCATCTCGCCACCAATATTTCCAACAGTGGTTTGGGGGGCGGATCCCAGAGGGTTGCTGGAAGATAGGAGAAGGATCCATCCGGAAATTAGCATAATGGGAGGAGCTAATATCATTGTATAACCATACAGTATAAAAGTGTGTTTCCCAAGTTTGGAAGTCGGTTGTTCTGCAGACAAACATGGGTTGGTTGCTCTGCAGATCAGCACGGCTTTATTACCTTAATAAATAAAGTCTACTATTGAATTCACAAACTCCTGCGTTGTTTGAAAATGTTGTCGGGAAAAAGGGGAACAATTTTCTACAACACTACTCAGTGTTATCTAGCAAGCAAGCTACTGTAACGTTTGTTGGATCAAACTTGAAAATAAAGATAGCTAGCGAACTACGTCATAACTATTTTTTTAGCCAGAAGAAAGCTTATATTTTATCTCGTTCGTTCGTTCTATAGCTATGAAAATGTATTGACGTTTATACACGTTGTACTTACTGTGAAAACAAAACTTATAGCTACAGTAATCCACTAAGCTAACCTACACACACTGCTCGTCATGAAAGAATGAATGAGAATGTTGGATTCGGTCGCGACGGAGACGTGACAAGTTCCAAAGAGTATTATTTTCAAAATAAAAGTATTGCGCAAAACAACATTATTGGGGGGACACTTTAACCCGTTTCTAATATTGGGGGGGACATGTCCCCTGAGTCCCCCCTGGCTCCTATGCCCTTGACGGTAGCGTTCCTCTTAAACACTGGTGGCAGGAACCTTCACAGGTTAAACTCTAATAAATAATTACTCTGACAGAAATAAACAAGCAAAGCCTTGGCCGCCATCCTTTATAAAATTTCTGAGGAACTAATGCATCAGTCAGGTGATCTCTATCTGCTCTGGGTTTGGAAAATACAGGCTGCAATCTTGGATGAATAGTTTGTTTTGCCCAAAAGCTCTGAAACTTTCAAAGAAACAGTTTACCAGAAGGTTAAGGTGCTTACATGTCCTAACCAATAAACACAATCCTCTGTCATGACAGACAACCATTTCCCTGTAAATGGTTGTAACAGTTGCAGTAACCGTGACAACAGCCGAGATTTCCTGAAAAGACGACTTCTGACCAAGACTGCTCAATGCTCTGGAGGACTCCCACCATGCTCTCCCCTCCTCATCTCTTGTTTACACAGTTCTCCTGTCTACCCTTCTATCCAATATTTTTTACCATCAATCTACACACAACACCCCATAATGACAAAGTGATGACGCATTGCAACGGAAGAACTGGGAAAGGTTTGCGGCCCAGGAGGCCATTTCATCAACGTGAATATAACTGTAGGTGAGACCTGGATGTAGTCAAAGAGAGTCATCTCTGAGGTAGCCTCCTAGTGGCAGTTTGGGAGGAATGGGCTCTGGGTTTATTCGTCAAATGCATCGAACAACACAGCATCAGACATCCTGCACAATGAAATGTTTTTTACATGGTATCCGACAACGACATAGTGAGAGTTAAGACGAATATATAAGCAAAAATATAGCCAGACATAAAAATAAAGCAACAATATACAGTACATAACACTGTACATTAGCAGCAGTTTAAAAAAGAGTATTGAAAACAAGCAGCAATCTGGGTAGTATTATTGAACATAATAGATATGGCAAGTATGGCAGTAATACACAAAGTAAACTAGCAGTAATTTTAAAAGAGTAGGATGGGGAGTATGAACAGTACGATAGCAGCATTGAATAGTATAGATACATACTGTATGAGTGTGATATGCTTATGAATGGTACATGCAAAGGAATATTCTAATGACCATTAAAAGTACCTGAAGGACATCAGAGTTGGTGAGGTGGTGTCAGCCTACATGAAGGTGTTGTCAGCCTACAAGAAGGTGGTGTCTGCCTAGACTAAGGTGGTGTCAGCCTACATGAAGGTGTTGTCAGCCTACAAGAAGGTGGTGTCAGCCTAGACTAAGGTGGTGTCAGCATACATGAAGATGGTGTCAGCCTACATGAAGGTGGTGTCAGCCTACAAGAAGGTGTTGTCAGCCTACATGAAGGTGGTGTCAGCATACATGAAGGTGGTGTCAGCCTACATGAAGGTGGTGTCAGCCTACACGAAGGCGGTGTCAGCCTACATGAAGGTGGTGTCAGCCTACATGAAGGTGGTGTCAGCCTGCATGAAGGTGGTGTAAGTGGTGTAAGTGTCAGTTAACCTACCCCTCATGAATGATAGTTTGGCTGTTGCCATAGTAATATAACTACCACTTTCCACAACAGAGAGAACCCGGTGAGTCTGATAAAAAAATTATAAATTATATTTATTTATATTTCCAACACAGACGAACACAGCAGTACAGAGCCATTCAAACATACATACATGAAACTAATCAGACAAAAAAAGGAATAATATAAAAAAGGAATATATTCACACACACAAATCTCAAGGTCTATATGTGCAGCACAGAGGGCGGCCCAGACTAGAATTAGTCCAGCTGTCAGGACCAGGCATTACCGGAGACTCTCTGCACCCCAGGGAGTAGAATCCTCTAGCAGCTGTGAGACGTCCGTGTGTGTGAGATTCGTAGGGCTAGAGTCTTATCTCAACCTCACAGTTGTCCTGGGTCTCACCCGCCATGTCCTTTAAGCCAAACTCAGGCTCTGGGCTCTAAACAATAGCAGTCTTTGTCGCAGAATCGCTTTCAAGTGTCCGGTACCTGTCAGTGAATTCTCCTTGAGAAGATTAGTTGCAGCTGCACAGTACACATCAGAAATGTCCATTACATTAGCTTGTTGCTTATCATTCATGCTTTATAACACAGTCCTACCAAACACTAAACCAACTTGTATACCTGAATATCCAATGTCTTTCAGCTTCGGTTGCCTAAAGAGATTGGAAAAGTTGTAAACTGTACCAGAATAGTTAAAGTACTAACATTTCTGGCGCTTCTGTTCCGTCAGTGTAGAAAAATAACAATGTCACTCATTTCTATAGTTGGAATAGATTTAATGACCAACAAATAACAACAACTACAAGAACAGAAGACCACAATTTCCTATTACTGCTCCAATTACTCATCATCTGTTAACAGTTTGCTTACGTTGACATATCAATGTCAAACTGTTCATAACCATTCTCAGTTCAACTAATCAGATTTAATTTAAAATATAATTACATCTGATTGTTAAGTCTCAAAACTACAATCAAATTCACCTTTGTCTCAGACAAATGATTAGGTACCTTACAGCAAATCCTAATATTTCCCATCATCTTGGAGCTCAACTAACATAACCACTAGAAGTGGATTCTAGAAGTGGATAAACACATAGAACTACATATTAAATAGACATTTTGGTGAATACATTAACATTCCCACTGTAGTAAAATGTGTCCCCCTCAATATCAGAGTCACTCCTATGCCCTTGATTACATCTGATTTTCTTGCTGGATGTTGGGAAGGTCCGGATTAAAAGGAAGTGGCCTCATCTTGTTCTATAAACATGTTACACTCCACAGCACAGAAATAAAAAATCCAGACCAAATTCCTTTTTTTGTACTTTTCAACTCGTCAACTTGCCTGTACTAGATAAACTCTCAAAGTAATAGTTACAATTGTCCTTAAAATCTCTACTTTACACAAAATAGTCAGAACTCCTAATGTGTCAATATTGCTTCCAACCTATTTGATGTTTGAGAGCAAACTAATGGTCGTAACCAGTCAAAACCAGAATGATGAACACAAAGTATTCAGTGTAGCCGAATTAGAATTAAAAATTAAAATATAGCAAAACTTAGTACCCATGTAAGGAATAACAAAAACATGCTCCCTGTACCTTTTTACCCATTTTTCCATAATGCATGAGATTAAGGACAAGCCACAGGTCCTTCTGTCCTCAATATGAGATAACAACAACCACTCATTGCACTGACCATGGGAACAGTAGTGGAGCAAGAGCAAGAGTACAGTTCATCACTCTCTCTTAACAATTAAATGTGGAAAAATCTAAGACAGACTGTTTGGGAAAATAATATGAGCCCTGGTTAAATGTTTAATCAATTAACACTCAAATAATATACAAGTGATCACCAGACGTTCTGTCTACTCTTCATCAGGTTAATGTGAAATAACATTTTATGAAAATATCCCTACAGTAGCTCCTATGGCTGTGTGAAAAATTGATAGTATGATTTGAAAGGAAGAACGCCTGCTAAAATGATATGCACAATCTCTGTTTTAGTCTTCACCATATGGTCTGCAAGTAGCTAGCTAAGTAATGGACGAGCCACAGCCAGTCAATCATGGAGTGTAAGTAGCTAAGGTTCTTGGTAACAATCTCAGTACAACAGGTGGGAATTTTTTTCTTCAGTTTAGGTGTTTTGAATGATCTAGATATAGCAAAAGTGTGTTCAATATTTCAAGAATTTGGTTTATGCTATATATGATCATGGCAGGAAAGTGATAGACATGAACAAACAGTCAAGGAGGGAGAGAAAGTGGCCACAAACCAACAGGTAACTCATAGATTAGTGCCACACCAAGATATACTGTTGATCTGTCATCAGGTAAATCAATCAGTGTCACTGAATATGATCTCTGATAAAAGGACAGCATCCGAATTTATGGGTGTAATGTATGTGTTTACTTTATGCAGAAGAGAGGTTGTCATAACAATAACAGATCAGAAAGGAAGGCTGAGCGAGGGAGGGAGAGAGGCCTCAAACCAGCAGGTAAAATAGTGAGAAGTATTAATTCAAGGGGTCTATAGGAGCAGAATGGAAAACTTAAAGCTGGACTAACATGCCTGACTGAGATGTTATCAACATCACTGTAGTATTAGTCATTTTAAAAATGCACTCTGGTTACATTATCATCTATCTGAAATCCCACCATGCAAAAAATCACACATGGTATAATTTATCAATGCTAGTTAGGACTATTGAGTGTTCAGAAATCGCTACATTCTAAAAGTCAGACTGGAATTTTCACACTGAACGCTTGAGTCCTATCAACTCAGGCATCGGTACAGAAAGACAACATAGTTACCCCAAACAATCAATTTGTTACAACCTTTCCAGACATAATGAGTATTGCGAGCCAGCGTTCTGGAAACAATTATCGCCCCCAGTATTTTCAACCAGACTACCGCCAAGGAAAACTGTGTCGGTCGCCCTGGTCCTATTCGCACTTCACTGGTCAGTAATGCAAATGCCTTTTAAAACCAGAGCGTATCTATATCTAACGTAATCATGAACAAAGGAAATCGAACTAGAAGTGGATTCTAGAAGTGTAAAAACACATAGAACTACATATTAAATAGACATTTTGGTGAATACATTAACATTCCCACTGTAGTAAAATGTGTCCCCCTCAATATCAGAATCACTCCTATGCCCTTGATTACATCTGATTTTCTTGCTGGATGTTGGGAGGGTTCGGATTAAAAGAAAGTGGCCTAATCTTGATCTAAAAACATGTTACACAGCACAGCACAGAAATAAGGAATCCAGACCAAATTCCTTTGTTTGTACTTTTCAACTCTTCTCTGTACTAGATTAACTCTCAAAGTAATAGTTACAGTTGTCCCTTAAAATCTCTACTTTTCACAAAATAGTCTCAACTCCTAATGTGTCAGTATTGCTCCTATCACTCCTACACCCTTGGCTACTGTAACAAGTGTTGCAACGCCTCTCCGTTTAAAGACACTTCCCTGTAGTGGACAACTAGAGGAAACTAAAGCAGGTAACAGCTTGAAAGGTTTTCTAGAACAGATTTTCTGTGGCCTAACCTCAACCCCCAACAGATCAGAATCTAAACAGGGCTTGCAAATTGACATTTATTTCAATTGCATTCATCGAAACACATCTGCAAGAATCATTTCAGATAGATCCATGTAAATAGGATTGTTTGGAGGCATTGCTCTTGCGGAGCATGTTAACTTTTTCATCAAAACAATGAGCACAACCAGATTCAGCCTCAGGCTTTGACAATAACCTTGGGTTGTTTTAATGCTCAAAATAAAAAGATTTCAACTGGGATTCAATACGATCGTGTTTTGCATGTGTAGGCTCAATCAGAAAAGGACCTAAAATGACCTTATGTCAAGACCACTACAGAGCACAGAATGAATCCCAAACCTATTGGTCATAGAAACAAATAGTCTGAAATACTGAGGAGAATGTGGAAGAAAGAGAGAAAAAAAAAAACTTTGCCCATGATGTTGTCATCTTTATTGAAATTTCCCCACATGGATCCGATAGGAGAAAGACAGGTCACATGCTCATTTTGGTCAACCTGTTTTCTCCGTAGTCTTAATGTAACCAGTGTTGTCCACAACAACAACATCAGTGCTAAATATATCATATACAAGACATATCAAACACCATCAACAACAGAGTATCTGAAGAACATATTTATAAAAGAAACGCAAAAGACATAGGGCTGAGCAGAGAGAGAGACAGGGAAAGACAGAGGGAGGGAGAGAAAGCAAAGGAAGTGTGTGCTTTGCAATATTCACTTTCTACATCATAGAAAATCTTTCCAGACAAAAACTAAATTTCTGAGTTACTAATGTTTCTGGCATTACGTCACGTTTCCGTCGGGGCATGCTGGAGGCTTGAGAACATCGAAACATGCAGCCTGCTGTGTGGTGGCCCATCAACTGCCTGTTACGCATGCCTCCCGGAGGAGAGAGCGCAACTCCCCGCTACACGTGAAGCCCCCTGGGTATGGTGAGAATGGGTATGTGGTCATGGGTGCGAGTATGGATGACAGAGGCAGGACTACCGTTCACAAGAGCATTTATTTCTCATAACGGTAAATTAGGGAAAAGGGGCTGGACGGAACCAAAGCAAAGACAGTAAAAATAAACCCAAACACCTAACCCTACCTTACCTGCCAAACAAAGACCTCACCTAACCAGCACCTCTAGCACCGGTGCTCTAACCAAACTACAGGGGGTGAT
>JACXGI010017570.1:0-14320 GCA_016801175.1 Esox masquinongy
AATTAAACCAAGATAAAACTGAGATTATTGTGTTTGGCAACAAAAATAAAAGAACTAGTATTAGTAAAGAGCTAGACTCTCGGGCCCTTAAAACCAGGGATCAAGTGCGTAATCTTGGTGTTCTAATAGACTCAGACCTCACATTTAACAGTCATATCAAAGCGGTCACCAAAACAGCATTCTATCATCTAAAAAATATGGCCAGAATCAAAGGCTTGGTTTCCCAAAAAGACCAAGAGAAGCTCATCCATGCTTTTATCTCTAGTAGGGTTGACTACTGTAATGGCCTCTTAACTGGACTCCCAAAAAAGACTGTAAAACAGCTGCAGCTCATTCAGAATGCTGCTGCTAGAATGTTAACCAGGACCAAGAGAACAGAGAACATCACTCCGGTTCTTAAATCTTTACATTGGCTTCCAGTCAGTTACAGAATACATTTCAAAGTGGTGCTTCTAGTTTATAAATCTCTGAATGGTTTAGGAGCCGAATACATTTCTGATATGTTTGAAGAATATAAACTGAGCAGGGCTCTTAGATCCATGAACACTGGTCAGCTAGTAGAGCCCAGAGCCCAAACTAAACATGGAGAAGCTGCGTTTACCACTTATGCTGTACACAACTGGAATAAACTACCAGAAGATCTTAGACGTGCCCCAAACGTATCCATTTTTAAATCCAGGTTAAAAACACTACTCTTTTCACGTGCCTACGACTGAGCACTTAAACTTAACCACACTGTTTAGACTTATAGCTCCCTATGTTTTTATCCCATTTCTAATCTTTTTTTTTTAATCTTTATGTTTTCTTATTGTATTTCTATTATTATGATGTTTTCATTTGTTTTGATGTTTTAATTTGAGTATTTGTTTTTATGTTATTGTATTTTTATATATTTTATATTTTATTTTTCTTTGTAAAGCACATTCAATTGCTTCGATGTATGAATTGTGCTATATAAATAAACTTGCTTGCTTGCTTTCTTGCTTAACTATATTGACTTTGCATTGCGAGTGATGCGACAGATGTGAGTCCTTCTTGAAGAGGATGACTGAAGCTTCCATTATTTGACCTGCTATTAATTATTTCAACCAGTAGGTGCCCTCGGTGAGCGCTGTCTAGACCAGGCATCAAAAAATGAGCCTTTTAAGCAAAGCAATGTGCTGGAAGGCCTCATTGTTTCAAAAAGGCCTCGTTTGGCCCTCACTACCGTGAACTGACGCACATAACGCAAACATGACTTGTGCGAACAATAATCCACAAACTAAAGGTCCAAACTTAAATAGGGTCCCCAAATACAGGCAACGCAGCACAGCTGCCTCTAATTGGGGACAACTAAAACTTCAGTGCAGAGATGCCTAGAGGCACCTCAACAGTTACGTCCTGACTGTGGCCCCCATATGCATAGAGATGCCTAGAGGCCCCCAGCCAGGACCTGAGAGGGGTCTCCTTTGTCATATTTTTGTTTCATAATACACCAAATGTTATTCAAGTTTTGCTCTCTTTTTGTTATTCATCTTAAGTGTTAATTAACATGGTACAATGGTATAAATGATGCAATAGCATGGTGTTATTAATGGTAGGACCATTATATTTTAAGTCTAAAAACATGATTCGAGATCTTCCATGATTCCGACTCAACCAAGCACCTTAGTAGTACCATAATCCATTTTAGTAAAGGTAGACTTTCATAGTAACAGTTTTATAAAACATAAAAAGGGATTATGGATAATAAAAACAACACTAGAAAAACATGAAAGTGTTATCTTTTATTACCTTTGATCAGTAAAACATTTTCGTTCTCTGAAATGTATAGGTTCCTGCATAGACTGGTCACTTTTCATGGATAGACAGCTCGGTACAGGGGAGGCTGGTCTCTTTTTATGGTCCCTGGAAATAATACAGTTAAAGACAATACAAAAGAGTGTTTTTGTCATTGACTTTCTTAGTAGATTGTTACATTTGGACACCGTGAGTGTGTCTTTCTTGCAGGACCATATAAATAATACTGAAGCAGGACTCAGAGTGTTGTGTATATAAATAATACTGAAGCAGGACCCAGAGTGTTGTGTATATAAATAATACTGAAGCAGGACCCAGAGTGTTGTGTATATAAATAATACTGAAGCAGGACCGAAAGTGTTGTGTTTATAAATAATACTGAAGCAGGACCCAAAGTGTTGTGTATATAAATAATACTGAAGCAGGACCCAGAGTGTTGTGTATATAAATAATACTGAAGCAGGACCCAGAGTGTTGTGTATATAAATAATACTGAGGCAGGACCCAGAGTGTTGTGTATATAAATAATACTGAAGCAGGACCCAGAGTATTGTGTATATAAATAATACTGAAGCAGGACCCAGAGTGTTGTGTATACAAATAATACTGAAGCAGGACCCAGACTGTTGTGTATATAAATAATAATGAGGCAGGACCCAGAGTGTTGTGTATATAAATAATACTGAAGCAGGACCCAGAGTGTTGTGTATATAAATAATACTGAGGCAGGACCCAGAGTGTTGTGTATATAGTGGACTTAGTGGTGAATGGTGTCTTCAGACCTAGAAACACTGACTCTGAACTGTTTAGTTTAAATGTTAAAGTAAGATTATATTTGTTGTTTGCAATTGAGGACATAATTATTATAGAAAAACATGTGCACCAATACTTGGTACTCTTGGTACTAGGTAAAATACTTGGTACTTGGTACTATTCACACAGGTACAGTATGTGGTAATATTTCACCACTCTTAGAACATAACAGATCATCAAAAAATACCTTTTTCACAAAGTACATCTGACATTGACTGAGTACAGAAAAAAATCTAGAAAGACATTATGTTCTTACAAAGTACAGGCATAACTTTTGATAAGATTTTATTTTCCATTGTTAAAATACCTTTTGCTATCACTATGCTCATTGTTCCTAATTGATCAACACTCAAACATTTGGTGAATATACTGTATGTATTTTACAGTGTTTTGACTACTATGTTCAGATTGAAAAGTACAGAATCACCACCCTAAAGCCATAGATTTTTATGTGACTTTTTTGGGATTCAAACCCACAACTTTGGTGTTAGTGGTAGTGTGAGCCACAAAAGACCACTACGTTGCCTATGTACAATACTGTTATAAACAGGACATGATTGACATTCATAGTAGGAACCACAACTGGCAATTGTTGCTCAATGAGCAACTGTCCATGTGCCTGGACAGCGTGGGGTAAACATACTTGTGTGTAACCATATCTGTAGATGGAGTGGTACGACATAAGCCCCTTCTTGGGTCTTACAGTTTTTACAATTGCTAACAAGTGTTTACCTCTATTTAAGATAATTTTTCTAAACTCTTAACATAGCAAACACACCTATAGCACACAATTAGCCACATAGTTAATTTTCTGCTCAAAAACACATTTTGTTCTTTAAATACCAACTCTATATTACAAAATGCAAACAAACTTCCTCTATATACACTAACTCTATCAAAACACGACAAACTCAACTCAATATCTGATAATTCTGTCAAAACACTAGCACATGTTTTCTATCCAAAAGGAACAAATAGTCAATCATAGAACGATGACTTTCAAAATACTTCTTCAAAACAGTTGAGAGCATTACAAAAACTGCATTACGTTTCATGTTTCAGTTCTACCTGCATACAACAGACAATCCATTGTTTTTTATAATTTTGTTTCCTTTTACTGTAAACCACTCTCCATTTTTTGATTGACTGTCGAATGTGTGCATTTTTGGCAACATACTATCTGAAAGTGAATGAGTCGTCTTTACTTTATAGAATGTACAGTAGAAAAAATAATAAGTGACAGAATTGCTGCAGTAAAAGCTTTATTAGCGACATGAAATTGCTGCCAGTGATCAACACAAAATCCAACATACATGGCCTTTGGTTCCAAATGTGTTATAAATAAAAACCAACATAAAAGTAAATCAGCTATTTCTCAATGTTTCAATGAAACATGTTCAACTGTTCATTCAAAAATGCTTATCAGCTGTTTCAATATGGCTTTTGAGCTGCTGTTGTTGCAGAAGTAGAGCTTTTATACTGTATTTAAGGTTTTGAACTTTAGGTCTTCCTTTCTGGCATGCTGTGTGCAAGCATTTGTAAAGTCTAGAAAAATCCATTATTTTGGTATTGGGTAAGCTTGTAAGTAAAGAAAATATAAGCATTTTAGAAATGTGTAAATTGACTATCTAGTCTGTGAAAACAACATGAATTGTGTTAATGGTATGGTCCACAACAGAAGGATGGTTTACTAATTGTGTTTAGAGTTTTGAAAATGTGACTACAGATTGGACAAAAGGATGATATCAATTATTAAATAAAACTGTAAAATGCTTTGGCTGCACACCTCATTGAGTTCCTCAATGTAATTGTGTGTGATAGTGTTAGGTTCCACCATTCGGAGGGGATTCAGGAAAGGTTTGGGCCAATCCTAGATTCCCGACCCTAGACCTGCCTCCGTAATCTCCTTGTCATTAGGGAGGTGCAAGGTCTATGACCGCCATCCTCATGAGCGTGTCACCATCCTTCAGCTCATGGATAAGCCACATCATGACTTACCAAATTTACTCATTCTAATTCACCAAAAACTTAGTGGTTGAATCACTGACCTTGTGGTGAAAGATAATTACAAACCAAATGAAAGCTAAAACTGTAGTGGGTCGGTGTAGCAAAGGATCAAGTCGCAGGATTTGTAAACAATGGGCTTTTATTTGTAGACCACAGGTGCACAAAGCACGGAGTATAACAGCAGACTAATTTCAGCCTCTGAAAAATAATAAAGTGGCACGTAACCGATAATGTAGCGTCGGCTAGAAGGCCGTTGACGTGGAACGCCGGAGCCCTCCCGGACCAGGGGAGGGAGCAGCTCCAGGGGGAACTGTTACAAAAACAGTTGTTGTGAATTTGAGATTTACTGGTTTAAGTATGATCAGTTTGGAATTTTGTACTAAGGGTGTTGAAACACTGCACCATAATATTGATAATAGTACCAAAGCGACCAAAAAAGTTAAGAAAATCCTATGAAAATGTATGCATGTACTTTGTATGAACATCACATATCTCAGTGTGAAACATGCCACTCTAGATGACACATTGATATTTGGTCTTGTTTGTTCTCAACTCAGTCAGTCTCAGATGTGCTTAGAGTTTAAAAGAAAATGCTTTTTTTCATGATCTGTGGTGTTTTTTGTATTAAGAGTGGTGAAATTGTTGTGTGAATAATACCCAATCGACTAAAAATCATTGTAAAAATCATCTTAAAACATTCCCAACAGATGTATTCTGCTAATTTATGCTAGTACTGTAAAAATCGTGCTAATGGCCCTTTTTAACCAAAGACATTACACCTAATTAGTTACTGTAGGTTAGTAATGTTATCAGAGGAGTTGAAAACTTTGTGCAGTCCCTCCTAGGGAATTTGAATCAAATATCCAAATGAATTAATTAAAAAATTAGTTGTAATGTCTTCATGTATATATGATGAGAGTCCAACTACAACCCTGTTTCCAAATTTGGGATGCTGAGTAAAATTCAAATAAAAATAGAATGTAATGACATGCAAATGACTGACTCCCAACACCCCTTATTTGTTGAATTTTATATTCTTCCCTCAGCGCACAGATACCGGATGCCTCATTTTAAAACCAGTAGGTTCAAATGTTCATTTATTCGATCCTACATTTTCTTAATAAACCATAGTGATGTTTAGCTACTTTTATGCCCATTGTCTACTGTTGCTGGGTTTTTGTGGTTTTGTATTCAACCTTGTACAACCCTGTTTCCAAAAAATGTGGGATGCTGCGTAAAAAACTAATAAAAACAGAATGCAATAATGTGCAAATCATTTATCCCTATATTTAATTGAAAATAGTGCAAAGACAACATATCAACTGTTGAATCAAAGAAATGTTATTGTTCTTGGAACATTTTGAATTTGATTCCAGCAACACGTTTCAAATATTTTGGGACGGGCATGTTTATCACTGTGTTGCATCACCTCTTTTTTAACTGTTTGGGTTAGGGTTAGGGATATAATGTGTCGTAGATGATGATATCCCCAAACTCTTTGCAATTTTACATTGAGAAACGTTATTCTTAAATTGTTGCACTATTTGCCTGCACAGTCTTTCACAGAGTGGTGAACCGCTCCCCATATTTACTTCTGAAAGACTCATATTTACTTCTGAAAGACTCATCCTCTCTGGGATGCTCTTTTTATACCCAATTAACTGAATTCTGGTTTTCTTTACATTTTACACAGCGTCCCAATTTTTTTGGAAATGAGGCTGTAAATGACATCAAATGTTTATGACAACTAACAACTAATGACAACTAATGGGGATCCAAGTAAGAGATGTTGTTTACTGACTGACCATGACCCACAAGTTCTTACCTTTGTTCAGTAGAAAAGACTCTCTCTTTGAACTTCAACGGTTTTCCCATTGACCTGTCATTCTTCATGGACACACAGCTGGGTACGGGGGAGGTTTGTCTATTTTGATGGATTATGCTTCAAAACAACAGGGACCAACATTACCTCTCATATACTCTGATATGGGAAACATACGTTCTTGGAATGGTATTTCATTTTCAAATTCATTTATTAGGCCATTAATTTTATTTACTATTCATGAATACGACCAATGATCTGGCAAAAGGCTGTCAACTGCAGGAGAAAAGGACCACACACAACACAAATATTACACTCCAAAAAACTGCTATAAAATTACTGCCATTTTACACAGTATACTACAGTTAAATTGTAATACAGTAAATTGCTGTATGCAACAATGCATTATGGGAGTTATGCTAGAGTCAACTGTTCACATTAATTTTGGGCCGTTGTTCACTGCATTTTGCATTACATGCAGGAGAAGTGAAGAATAAATCGAAAATATTATTTCCTGTCTACCATTTTTTCCAGAGAGCCTATTTTTCATTTGAAGTTTAGTCATCACCCATGAGTGTACATGTGGCTTTCACTTAGGTATTTCCTCCGATGGTATAGGAACCATCGGAGCAATTAATTCATACTGTGGTAGGACTCAGAATTAGTGATGGGAAGTTCGACTGTGTATTCACTAGGATCTGTTCTATGGCTGTTTATCAATTCCAAGTACGCTAAGAACGTACTTGTGTCCTTGAGAAGAACGTTCTTGCCAAGCGCCCTTGCAAGAACGGTCTTGCAAGATCGCGAGGACAGAGAACGAGCCTATCTGGATTGAGATGCATGTGTACTTGACTATTGCGCAATACCCCTTCACTCTATGAGGGCTGCAAACTAAGCAAATATTCAAATATAAATTAACCAAATATTCAGCGACTACAATGCCCATTTCTCGTCTCATTTTTTTCAGATGCTGATTTACAGATACCGTTTACCTGAAATAAGAAAAGTTAAAACTTATCACAGTTGTGGAGTTTTTCCTGCTCTCCTGACATCTTGCAATGACTTCTGGGATATCAGATGCGTTCTCGCCGAACAAGTCACCAACCCATGCATCCTCGATAAAAGAGGCGGATCAAATACACATCCAGGCATTTTAGGCGTTCTTGGTAACTTGCGTTCTTTGGATTGGAACCATACTTGGGCCATGAAAGATGACATCAAACGAGTTCACAAGAATACAAGTACAAAAATGTGTATTGATAAACGGCCTAAGTTTATCATTACATTCAAAAATCAAATACTACATAAATTACTGTAGGCCATGCGTCCAATTATCTGTTACAAATACGTATTTACAATGCTACTGTTTTGATGAATATTTGTTTGAGAACGTCAAAGTAACAGCTGTTGGACAGAGAATAGGCTACTGAGCTGGAAGCCAGCGGTTGGGGTAGAACTCCGCTGGCAGCCGATCAAATGAACAAAACAATTGAACGACTCTGTCGTTCACAAGTCTTTTTTACTTAGGCAAAGCCTCGGTGTATGATTTCATGTGTTTATCATTACAGTCAAAAATCAACTACTACAGTAGCCTAATTATTTTAGACCTACCATGTGTCCAATTATCTGTTACAAACATGTCTTTATAATGCTACTGTCTTGATAAATTTTTCTTTGGGAACGTAAAACTAACATCTATTCCGGGGTTGGGTGGAACTCTGCTGCCAGTCGTTCAAATGAACGAAACAACCGTTCAATTGAATGATAAAACTAAACGAGTCATAGTCGTTCACAAGTCTTTTTTCTTAGGCAAAGGCAGCAGCTCCATGCTTGTTTTCATCTGTATTTTTCATGACATCAGAAATCAACTAACTATATTCATTATTATAATCTGCGTTCAATTATCAGATATAAACATGTCTTTATGATGTTCCTGCCTTGATCTATTTTTCTATGCGAATGTACAGAGATGTTGATCGGAGAACTGAGCTGGAGGACCAGGTATGAAGCAAGTGATCATGTTGTAGAAATCCGTTAAACATTCGAATGAACGATACAGTTGAATGTGTCACTAGGAAAAAGGACTCGTGAGTCCCGAGTCATTAAAACGATTTGTTCAAAACGAACGAATCGTTCGCAAACTGCATATCACTAATCAGAATATGGAGGACAAAACCTGCCATAATTAGAAATTAATTGATTAATTCATATCTCAATGAATACATTTACATATAAAAATATATAAAAAATGTAATGATATATGCAACTAAATGTACAACCCCATTTCCAAAAAAGTTGGGATGCTGTGTAAAATGTAAAAACAGAATGCATTGATGTGCAAATCATTTATACACTATATTCAATAGGAAATAGTACAAAGACAACATATCAAATGTTGAAACTGAGAAATGTTATTGTTTCTTGAAAAATATATGCTCACTTTGAATTTGATGCCAGAAACAACTTGGGGGAACATCTCACAACTAATATGGTTAATTGGCAACAGGTCAGTAACACAATTGGGTAAAAAAAGAGCATCCCAGAGAGGATGAGTCTTTCAGAAGATGGGGAGGGGTTCACCGCTCTGTGAAAAACTGTGCAGGCAAATAGTGCAACAATTTAAGAATTACGTTTCTCAATATAAAATTGCAAAGAGTTTGGGGATCTCATCATCTATGGTACATTATATAATTAAAAGACTTCTTTGGATTCTCTGTACGCAAGGGACAAGGCCAAAAACCAATATTGGATGGTGGAGCAGAAGGTACAGTAGATCACAGTGGAGCAGAAGGTACTTCATTCGTATGAAGAAACTCACAGCACAACGCATTCAATACGATATGTTCTGCATACACCAGACTGATTGTGCTATATTACGCACTGACCCAAAGATTGGTACCTAAACTGGACCAACTTTATTTTGCAGAATATTGTCATGGAGGGCTAACGCTAAAACAGGGGGTCTATCTGCCATACCCCCAGCATCCTTACTTCCTATTATATCTAGTATAAAGTATGTTATAATTACAGTATATTGCTGGCAATCCAGCTGCAAGTTATTTACTGTAATTGTACAGGCAATGTTTGACAGTGTACTTAACTCTTACCTCAGATGGGGCAACATAACATTGTTATTATAGTGTTAACCTCTTCCTGCAGTGAAGAGGTTAACACTATAATAAAAATAACACAAAGTGAATTAAGTGGGTCAGTGGGTCAATAGGGGACATCGGGCATCAGTTGAGGGGACTACAGTAATGACCCCCTGATCTTTATTGAATAGTCACCCCAGGGTATAGAAAAACATTTACTGTGTCACTTAACACACTGCAGGATATCATAACAATAATGTTATAGTGTTCATATCATAAGATCACAATATTGTTATAGTGTTAGCATCATATCATAGAAGTATTACTTTAGTGTTAATATCAGAACATTATTATTATAATATAAATTCTTAAATTTATAATCTGACCTTTTAGCTTTGGTTTCATGTTTACCAGAGAGACTCATTTTAGAGGCAGTGCCCTCTTCAAATCTCTCCCGAGTGAGACTCATTTTAGAGGCTTAGTCCAGTCCTCTCTCTGCTTCAACCTGTAAACACATCATGGAAAAACAATTCCAGGATTAATACCTAAACTGTAAAGACCCAGAGACAAACAATATCTGGATCAAACACAAACGGAAAAGAATTACACATTACCTTGAACAAACAAATACACATCATTAACAAATATGGACTGAAATCCTGTTTTGACTACCCACATAGACCAATTTATTTACTTTCTCTTTGAAAACGTAGACTGACTAACAAAACTTTAGTAGCAGTACGTTAAAATGATAATGACTTTTATACAAAGTCTTGTGAAATACTCCATCTGTTCCAGTTTGAAGATAAAATGAGAAAATGCTGCTCAGTGAGTTCAAAATGGACCCTGTACAGACTTTTGTTTTCATCTGTGCTACCTGGACACTCCTCCAGACCTTTATTACCTCAGTCACCAGGAGGTGGAGCTAACAGACAGGTGATCTCATTACTTCTGCCCAACATACAGTCTGTAAATGATAAGTTGTTACTTATGGGGCTATAAATAAGTCTATATAACCGGTGATTGTATGTCCCCAGAACCATGACTGAAGAACATTGTCCTACTAGGTTGTAGTGTGATCCTAGCCTACTGGTAAAGTCTCATGATTGTGGTAAGACAGACAATGTGTATAGTATCAGAGTCAAATGTTAGTGATGAAGCTGAATATGATCCCTGTCAGCTGGTCTAGATTCTCTACTCTTTCCTCCATAATCATCATGGACCTCAGACACCTGATCCAGGGACGTTTGCTGCTAACATCTATCAGACTGAGACTGTGTGGAGCTTCACTACTGTGGGAATGTGTGACTGACTAGACTGAGACACACTGGGTATAAAAACAGACAGATACAAGAGAAAACCTGAAAAGGCTGTTACATCTATGAAAACACAACCATTACACTGTTAAAACATCTAACAGACAGAGATGGTATGAGTGATCACTACCAAGAAACAGATACAGGAAACAAGCCCTTTTCCACAGCCAAGTAACTGTTCTATGTTAACTATCCTACATAAATAACCTATTTTAAGTTTCACAACTGAAATACACTTCATCACATTTTACAGGAATAAAGCAACAACTGCAAGTACAGACCAGAGCCTCTCTGATAGAAGGCTGGTGCCCTGTTCTCTACCTCTAGTTCTCTGTCTCCTAAACAACCTGGAGGCCAGTAGTCAGTCTTTACTGCTTTCATGCCTGTTAGTCGCATGACGCAACTCTCCTGCTTCCTGCCTTTTGCCAGCCTTTCTTTCTTTTCTTACTTTTTAATTTTCTTTTAATCGTCTTTAAATCTTTTACCTTTGTTTCATTCTTGTTCTATATTTGTTTTAATCATATTTTTACAATTTTATGTAATTTTTAAAAGAGGACCTCAGCTTAGTTCTTTTGTATTTTTGAGTGATTCTTTTATGATGGAGGAGCTAAGACAGCCGTTGGAGGAACAGATCAACCGCTTAGAGGATTTAGTCACCAGAGCGCTCCTCCAGTCGGACTGTGGGTCTTGTCCCGCAGGTGAATCAACAAATGCTAATGCTAACATAGCAAAACAGGCTAACCTAAGGCTAGAGAGGTCTAAAGAGTTCCCTTTACTTGATAGAACGCAGTCAAAACTGGTGAACAGATCAGAACAATTTCAAAGCGATATATATATATATATATATATATATATATATGACCACATGGCTATTAGACTGTTAAAACATCTAGCAGACTGAGATGGCATGAGGGATCAATAACAAGAAACAGAGACTGAAAACAAGCTTTTTTCCACAGCCATTTGACTGTTTTATGTAAACTATCCTATCTAAATAACCTTTTTTTTAAGTTTCTCTTTTTTGTTTACAACTGAAAAGACATCACATTTTACAGGAACAAAGCAACAACTGCTAGTACACACCAGAGCTTCCCTGATAGAAGGCTGATGCCCAGTTCTCTATCTCTAGTTATCTGTCTCCTAAAAAAAAACAGAGGCCAATAAACAGTCTGTACCACTGAAGGACAGACACATACACAGAAAATCAACATGACTATAACAGTCCTAATGATCAGTAGACAGTCTATACCACTGAAGGACAGACACACAGAATATCAACATGACTATAACAGACCTAATGATCAGTAGACAGTCTATACCACTGAAGGACAGATACACACAGAATATCAACATGACTATAACAGTCCTAATGATCAGTAGACAGTCTATACCACTAAGAGACAGACACACAGAATATCAACATGACTATAACAGACCGAATGATCAGTAGACAGTCTATACCATTTGTGAAATCCGTGTACGTTATTTGCTGGCGCTACCCGAGCTGGCTATGTACTCCGGTAAGAGAGTCGCTGTAACCTACGGTTTTAATTCAACAGATTTATTGACCTCCAATTCCAGAAGGTGAATACAGTGCTTGTTGCTTGCAATAGTATGTGTTTGTGTGTGGGTGTGGTTTTCTGTAAAATAAGGAAATACAGAATATGTAAATATACCCTGTACATAATGAATGCACATATATATAGATTAAGGAGAAATAAGAAACAATCACTCTGCAATATATGTACCTATAGGCAATATACATAATTGCTATGCAATAAATAGTGCTATGCAAACAACCAAACAATACTGGATAGTAATGGAAATGATCACAATCCAATGTAGTAAAGAATACAGGTTATTGTTTAGTTACCTCTATTGGATACCAGATGGTGCTCTAAGACCACAAATGAACATAACAGCAACATACAGGTGCAATAGTCACGTGATAGACCAGCGGTGTGAATGGCACGGTGAAATGCGCTTCAACAATTAAACCAGCAACACCATCGCAAGTGCAACAGCTGAACTAATCCTCAGCAGGATTGTAATTAGCGAATGTACAACACTGTGCTAACATGCATCCATGAATCAAAGTATTAACTATTGTTTCTGAATGATATATTTTGCAGTAAGTTCCTAGCATTACAGTAGACATGAGCATGCTATCCTGAACTATAATAAAGAGAAATACTATCATGTTAACTACACAAACAAAGATGCATGCAACGCCAGCATGGACATAAACTTGTGCACTTAACGTTCTCAATAATGCACACGGCAACACAACAGAAGCTTTATACAAGTAACGTGCAACTTTAGGACCAGCTGTACTCATGTCTGCAGCAGACTACAAAAGAAAAATGGCGAAGTCGCGCATGTGCGCAAATGCGTGAGTCCAAGGAGTGACGTAGGCTCATTAGTCCAGCAGGGAGTTTTCCACACCACTGAAGGACAGACACATACACAGAATATCAACATGACTATAACAGACCTAATGATCAGTAGACAGTCTATACCACTGAAGGACAGACACACACAGAATATCAACATGACTATAACAGACCTAATGATCAGTAGACAGTATATATTACTCGAGGTACACACCTCGAGATTTTCTAGCGAGACAGGTCGTAACAAAGCTTCGGTACCCGTTTCAGAAAACACGCCCCTTAGATGACGTATGAAGGTTCACTTCTGCGCTGTACAACATGATTTGCTTGATTTCGGTTTAGAGTCCAGTTTGAGTATACAGGTGCTAGTCATATAATTAGAATATCACCAAAAGTTGATTTATTTCAGTAATTCCATTCAAAAAGTGAAACTTATATAATGTATACATTCATTCCACACAGACTGATATATTTCAAGTGTTTATTCCTTTTAATTTTGATGATTATAACTGACAACTAATGAAAACCCCAAATTCAGTATCTCAGAAAATTAAAATATTGTGAAATGTTCAATATTGAAGACACCTGGTGCCACACTCTAATCAGCTAATTAACTCAAAACACCTGCAAAGGCCATTAAATGGTCTCTCAGTCTAGTTCTGTAGGCTACACAATCATGGGGAAGACTGCTGACTTGACAGCTGTCCAAAAGACGACCATTGACACCTTGCACAAGGAGGACAAGACACAAAAGGTCATTGCTAAAGAGGCTGGCTGTTCACAGAGCTCTGTGTCCAAGCATATTAATAGAGAGGCGGAGGGAAGGAAAAGATGTGGTAGAAAAAAGTGTACAAGCAATAGGGATAACCGCACCCTGGAGAGGATTGTGAAACAAAACACATTCAAAAATGTGGGGGAGATTCACAAAGAGTGGACTGCAGCTGGAGTCAGTGCTTCAAGAACCACCACGCACAGACGTATGCAAGACATGGGTTTCAGCTGTCGGATTCCTTGTGTCAAGCCACTTTTGAACAAGACACAGCGTCAGAAGCGTCTCGCCTGGTCTAAAGACAAAAAGGACTGGACTGCTGCTGAGTG
>JACXGI010017571.1:0-14315 GCA_016801175.1 Esox masquinongy
CTGTAATTTGAAGCAGTGCCTCTTCCCACGTAGTTACAGTGTAGTTACAAGGAAAGAGGGCTGTAATTTTAAGCGGTGTCTGTTCCAACATAGTTAGACTGTAGTTACAAGGAAAGAGGGCTGTAATTTGAAGCAGTCCTTCTTCCTACGTAGTTACTGTGTAGTAACAAGGAAAGAGGGCTGTAATTTGAAGAAGTGCCTCTTCCCACGTAGTTACAGTATATTTACAAGTAAAGAGGGCTGTAATTTGAAGCGGTGTCTGTTCCCACATAGTTACAGTGTAGTTACAAGGATAGACGGCTGTAATTTGAAGGTGTGTCTGTCCCCACGTAAATACACTGTAGTTACAAGTAAAGAGGGCTGTAATTTAAAGCGTTGTCTGTTCCCTCATAGTTACAGTGTAGTTACAAGTAAAGAGGGCTGTAATTTGAATCGTTGACTGTTCCCACGTAAATACACTGTAATTACAAGGAAAGACGGCTGTAATTTGAAGCAGTGTCTGTTCCCACATAGTTAGAGTATAGTTACAAGGAAAGAGGGCTGTAATTTGAAGCAATGTCTGTTCCCATGTAAATACACTGTAGTTACAAGGAAAGAGGGCTGTATTTTGACGCGATGTCTGTTCACACGTAGTTACAATGTAGTTGCAAGGAAAGAGGGCTGTAATTTGAAGCGATGTCTGTTCCCACATTGTTACAGTGTAATAACAAGGAAAGAAGGCTGTAATTTGAAGCTGTGTCTGTTCCCACGTAAATACACTGTAGTTACAAGGAAAGAGGCCTGTAATTTGAAGCAGTGCCTCTTCTCACGTAGTTACAGTGTAGTTACAAGGAAAGAGGGCTGTAATTTGAAGCGGTGTCTGTTCCAACATAGTTAGACTGTAGTTACAAGGAAAGAGGGCTGTAATTTGAAGCAGTGCTTCTTCCCACGTAGTTACTGTGTAGTAACAAGGAAAGAGGGCTGTAATTTGAAGAAGTGCCTCTTCCCACGTATTTACAGTATATTTACAAGTAAAGAGGGCTGTAATTTGAAGCGGTGTCTGTTCCCACATAGTTACAGTGTAGTTACAAGGATAGACGGCTGTACTTTGAAGGGGTATCTGTCCCCACGTAAATACACTGTAGTTACAAGTAAAGAGGGCTGTAATTTAAAGCGTTGTCTGTTCCCTCATAGTTACAGTGTAGTTACAAGTAAAGAGGGCTGTAATTTGAATCGTTGACTGTTACACAAGGAAAGAGGGATGTAATTTGAAGCAGTGTCTGTTCCTACATAGTTAGAGTATAGTTACAAGGAAAGAGGGCTGTAATTTGAAGCAATGTCTGTTCCCATGTAAATACACTGTAGTTACAAGGAAAGAGGGCTGTAATTTGAAGCAATGTCTGTTCCCATGTAAATACACTGTAGTTACAAGGAAAGAGGGCTGTAATTTGACGCGATGTCTGTTCCGACGTAGTTACAATGTAGTTGCAAGGAAAGAGGGCTGTAATTTGAAGCGGTGTCGTTTCCCACCTAGTTACCGTATTGTTACAAAGAAAGACGGCTGTAATTTGAAGGGGTGTCTGTTCCTACGTAAATACACTGTAGTTACAACGAAAGAGGGCTGTAATTTGAAGCGTTGTCTGTTCCCTCATAGTTACAGTGTCGTTACAAGTAAAGAGGGCTGTAATTTGAAGCGTTGTCTGTTCCCTTTTCAACTTTTTTGGAAAGGATAGAAAAAGGTGCAGTGGTCTCTTAATTTTTTCCGGAGTTGTATTTACCTGTCTTAGGTTTTCTTCAAAGCTGGTCTTCTGGGTGTCCTGGAGGAGATGAGAAGTTGGCTGCTCTGGTCCGCATGCTCTAGGCTCTTAGCCGTGGATATCTCATGAGGAGGGAGTTTAAGACAATGATGGAGAGGAGGTGAGGAATAATAGACATCTTGGCAAAGCTTTCTGAGAATAACCTGTTTGTAATGAATGTCAGTTGAACTTCAGAATGAAAAATTAAATCTTGTAAGTTTAAGCCTCATAACATCAATATTTCACACATAACCCTGTTTCCAAAAACGTTGGAATGCAGCGTAAAATGCGAACAGAAGGCAAAGAAATACAAATCATTTATCCCTATATTTAATTGAAGATAGTACAAAGACAACATATCAAATGCCCATTATGAATTTGATGCCAGCAACACGTTTCAAAAAAGTTAGGACAGGGGCATGTTTACCAGTATGTTGCATAAACTCTTCTTTTAACAATACTCTGTGTTTGGGAACTGAGGAAACCAAGTGCTGTAGTTTTGAAAGTGAAATGTTTTCCCATTGTTGCTTGATATAGGATTTCAACTGCTCAACAGTTTGGGGTCTCCTTTGTCGTATTTTTTGTTTCATATTGCATCAAATGTTTTCAGAGGGTGACAGGTCTGGACTGCAGTCAGGTCAGTTTAGCACCTTTTTGACTCTTTTACTACAGAGCCATGCTATTGTAATACATGCAGAATGTGGTTTCGCATTGTCTTGCTGAAAAAGACGTTGTCTGGATGGCAGCATATTTTGCTCCAAAACCTATATATATTGTTCAGCATTAATGGTGCCTTCACAGATGTGCAAGTCACCCATGCAATGTGCACTTATGCACCCCCATACCATCACGGATGCTGGCTTTTGAACTGTGCGCTGATAACAAGCCAGGTGGTCCCTTTCCTCTTTTGTCCTGAGGATGCGGCATCTATGATTCCCAAAAATAATTTCAAATTTAAATTCGTCAGACCACAGGACAGTTGTCCACTTCACCATAGTCCATCTTAAATGAGCTTGGGCCCAGATGATGTGGCAGCATTTCTGGATCTTGTTAATATCTGGTTTCTACTTTGGTAAAATTGTAACTTGCATGTGTGGATGCAGCGACAAACTGTTCACAGACAACCACAGACAATGGTTTTCGGAAGTGTTCCTGAGCCTAAGCAGTTATTTCCACTAAAGAATCGTGTCTGTTTTTAATGCAGTGCCTTCTGAGGGCCCCGAAGATCACGGCCATCCAATATTGGTTTTCGGGCCTTGTACCTTGCGTGCAGAGATTTCCCTTTAATGATTTTACGTATCGTAGATGATGAGATCCCCAAACTCTTTGCAATTTTACGTTGAGAAATGTTATTCTTAAATTGGTGCACTATCTTGCCGCGTCTTTCACAAGAGTGGTGAACCCCTCCCCATCTTTACTTCTCCCATCCTCTCTGGGATGCTCTTTTTATACCCAATCATGTTACTGACCTGTTGCCAATTAACCTAATTACTTGTGAGATGTTCCACCATGTTCTTTTTTTGTATTACACAACTTTTCCAGTCTTTTCTTGCCCGTGTCCCTGCTTTTTTGACATGTGTTGCTGGCATCAAATTCAAAGTGGGCACATACAGCTCCGGAAAAAATTAAAAGACTATTGCACATTTTTCTTTCCTTTCCAAAAAAGTTGAAAAGGAAAGTTTTGAGTGAGGAACAGAAGCGTTCAATTTGCAGTGATCTCTTAATTTTAACCCTTCTGTTCCTCACTCAAAACCTTCCTTTTCGGCTTTTTTGGAAAGGAAAGAAAAAGGTGCAGTGGCCTTTTAATTTTTTCCGGAGCTGTATTTTTCAAGGAACAATAACATTTGTAAGTTTCAACATTTGATGTGCTGTCTTTGTACTATTTTGTATTGAATATAGAGTTTAAATGATTTGCACATCTTTGCATTCTGTTTTTATTTCCATTTTACACAGCAACTTTTTGGGAAAAGGGGTTGTACAATGAGTTATTTTGACCTCAACAATAAATAATCACATTGGAATTTGTTACCATACATGATAAAATATGGAAATTATGTAATCTGAATATTTTTGACAAAATGAAACATTTTCTAAATTTTTTAAAAAATGCACTATTCCTCATAAGATTTACATAATGATGTCTTGGATGATATGCGGGTTTGGAATTTCCCATTCCAGTGTTTCAACTGTAAACAAAAAGCAATGGTGGGGTTCTGTTTGTTATCCAAATCTAAAAATGTAGCTTTAAGCGTGCCAATCACATACCTCATCCTACCATGTTAATCACATACCTCATCTTTTTTCAACCAGAGAATCAATCTACGCCATCCAGAACAACATCCTTCTCATTCATGAATGTGAAACACTGGCCATGAATAAAGTTGTACTTTAAGGTCAAACCCATGCTGAAGAGTGCTGAGACTGAGAAGGAGCTGGCTAACATGAAGGAGAACTATGAGAAGATGCAATTGGACCTGGCCGAGGCTCTGGCCAAGAAGAAGGAGCTGGAGGAGAAGATGGTGACCTTGCTGCAGGAGAAGAATGACCTGGCACTCCAAGTTGCATCTGTGAGTTTGCATTTGCACACACCCTTGCACATGCACAAAGACGCACACTGACACAGGTTTATTGGCCATTAATTTATATAGATTGGCCATCTATATTGTTTTCTCATGACATCTTTGACTAAAATATGTTTTATGTTTTGATTCACTAAGTGAGGCTGGTTTGTGATTTTCCTCCTGTTCTGATACCAGGATGCAGAGAATCTGAGCGATGCTGAGGAGAGGTGTGAGGGACTCATCAAGAGCAAGATCCAGCTGGAAGCCAAACTCAAAGAGTTGAATGAGATGCTGGAGGATGAGGAGGAAGATCAGTGCTGAGTTGACAGCCAAAAAGAGGAAGCTGGAGGATGTTCTGACCTGAAGAAGGACATTGATGACCTGGAGCTCACCCTGGCCAAAGTGGAGAAAGTGAAAACAAGGTATTGTGTTTTACCATAGTCTAACTATAAAATAGTACCAACATTGATGGTCTAATGACCACTTACAGATTAGATTTGGATTCAGTAGCAGAATTAGATTAGGTTTCAGTATCAGGGAACTCCACACATTGATTACAGGCTCTACTCCTCCATCCATTAAGCATACTAGCATGGTTTGCACTGTGATCTGCTGTTCAATATATAGTAAACTTTATAATTATAATCTGAATTAGTTTAATACAATATACAGTATATCAAACAAAATCCTCTCTTATAAAAAGTTTAAAAACCTGACAGAGGAGATGGCTTCTGTGGAGGAGAGTGTTGCAAAGCTGACCAAGGAGAAGAAACCTCTCCAAGAGGCCCAGCAGCAGACCCTGGATGACCTGCAGGCAGAGGAAGACAAAGTTAACACTCTGACCAAGGCCAAGACCAAGCTGGAACAGCAAGTGGATGACGTATGTGGAGTTTAAAATGTTGGCATTCATAGTGTGCGAGATGATACTATCATCCCTTAATTTATGTGTGTTTTAATGTGGTGGCTTGAGGGTTCTTTGGAGCAAGAGAAGAAGCTCCGCATGGACCTTGAGGGAGCCAAGAGAAAGTTGGAAGGAGATTTGAAACTGGCCCAGGAGTCCATAATGGACCTGGAGAATGACAAGCAGCAGTCTGATGAGAACATTAAGAAGTAAACATAAAGAGATGACAACATTATTACCTGCAATATTGATTAAAATTGACATTTTGTTGACAATTATATACATTTTTGTATTTCTTAGGAAGGAATTTGATACCTCCCAACTCCTAAGTAAGATTGAGGATGAGCAGTCTCTGGGAGCTCAGTTGCAGAAGAAAATCAAGGAACTCCAGGTACAGTACAGGTAAAAGCACCTGAGTAATAAATTCTGATGAGATATCCTTTTATATTGGTGGCATCTGAGGTTTCAGAAGGTGTTAAGTGTTTTCTTCAGTGTTCTAAAAATTGTTACAATATTAGTGATCACAACAATTTGGAATCCCCTCCCAGTTGATAAAATGCCTATGCTGAAATGGCTATAGTCCATCTAGAATCCTCTAACTATGTGCTTCTTACCATTCTGTGTTGACTACTTCATGTGTCAATGTCAACTGAATATAATAGTCTAACTGTCATAGGTTAACACTTGTATATAACAATACAAAAAATATTATAATTGTCTGAAGTAAAATTGTTTCAACTGTATTGTAGGGGGAAAATTGTCTTGATTTGATATTTATTATTTATGCTATTCCTGCTTCCTGTTGTAGGCCCGTATTGAGGAGCTGGAGGAGGAGATTGAGGCTGAGCGTGCAGCCAGGGCCAAGGTTGAGAAGCAGAGGGCAGATCTCTCCAGGGAACTTGAGGAGATTAGCGAGAGGCTGGAGGAGGCCGGAGGTGCCACTGCTACTCAGATTGAGATGAACCAGAAGAGGATGAGTTCCAGAAGCTGCGTCGTGATCTTGAAGAGTCCACCCAGCAGCACGAAGCCACAGCCTCTGCTCTGCGGAAGAAGCAGGCTGACAGTGTGGCTGAGCTCGGGGAGCAGATCGACAGCCTACAGCGTGTCAAGCAGAAGCTAGAAAAGGAAAAGAGCGAGTATAAGATGGAGATAGATGACCTCTCCAGTAACATGGAGGCCGTCGCCAAGGCTAAGGTGAGTAGTGATGGCTTAGAGTTCAAGCAGCGTTGTGCAGGGTTGTTGACATCATCATTCAAACGGACTGAAGTAATGATGGTGCGTTGTACGAACAGGGAAATCTGCAGATGTGCCATACTCTTGAGGACCAACTGAGTGAAATCAAGGCTAAGAATGATGACAACATTTGCCAGATCACCGACACCAGCGCACAGAGGGCCAGACTCCTGACGGAAAATGGTAACCACGAACAATGACCAACAAGCCAATGCTGTTGTTCAATAGTACACTGTTAATTCTGTGGGACTTAAAGTCCACTCCACACAGTTTCTACAGTACTATTCAACACATAAAATTTTCCTAACATACATCAATGTCTATTTTTAATCTTATAGCAAAAAAAACTTTTTAAGGGTTAAGGACTCCTGACGTAGAGGTTGCTATAGTCAGCATAACGTTTGTTAGTCTGCAGAAGATGGGGATGTGGAGACAGTGTGGTGGTATTAAGAAACTTTTTATTGGTGGCATTATATTAATTGTTTGTGTCCTGTTCATAGGTACGGTGGTCCCAGGCCAGCATCCGGGGTCCAGTCTATGGAATCTGCCATGTTTTGTAATGCACACGTAGGTTTACTCAGGCTTGTCTGAATGACCAACACCTGGGGTCTGTGTGGTTTAAATACACTGACCACGCCAGCCACCTATGGCGTTGTAAAAACATGGAAAAGGTACCACCCACTGGTTATAGATCATTTGTTGTACAAACATGTTGTAACATCGGTTACTTGTGGGATTAAACGTTCCAGAACCCTGGTGCCCTTTTTTTGAACAGCAAATATCACACTACATATCGTAACATCTTGTGCCTTGGGAGTTTAACATTCCCGAACCCTGGCGCGCTATTGTTAAACATCGGACTTATCGTAACATTGAATTTCTGGTGAATTTAACATCCCCAGAACCCTGGAGCCCTATTGTTCAACATCAAAGCCACCATAAATGGCTGCAGTTTGATGAGGAGTTAAAGCAAGATGGCGCCAGTGTTTGCGTCGAATCGTCTGCTCAGTATTGTGTTTGCTGTTGCTTTGTTTTTATGTATTTGTCGTTGTAATGTCTCTGCGTTATTCGTTTATGATCGCCAATCTCTTTTTAGCATCCGAGATACTGTTGAATTGCTGCTGCTAAAGCATGACTTGGGAGAGCAGATTACAGATCTCCCTCCCTTCTCATCTAAATTACCTGTTGACCTGCATCGCCTACCCTGTGCCTACTCTCGTAAAAATCGTTTTAAGAAACGCCTGAAGAGACGGGGAAAGCGGGGAGGTGTGCTGGGGAGACTAAAAGCTTACCCGATGCCCTCATATGCGACTGATCCTGGCGGTGGATGGTACCGTATTCCTGCAGTCAGGTGTCTATCGGATTCCAGATGTCGCTGGATCCGACCTGTCATTCCGTGTCTACTGGCTGAGGCTCCCTCAATCCGGCGAACACGGAGGCGGCGCAGAGGCGGCGTGGATCACGGGAACCTTTGCCCTCTGAACCGTGCCCCTTCACTGATCAGTGGGGAGTGTGTGCTGCGCATGGCTCTGATTAATGCTAGATCGCTAGCAAATGAGACGTTCCTGCTCAATTACTTTTTTACTACTTGTGAGTTGGACTTGTTGTTTTTGACGGAGACCTGGCTCCATTCTTGTGAGTTTACTCCTCTCTCAGAACTTCTTCCTCCTGAGTGTAATTTCCTCAGCTCCCCTAGGACTACGGGCAGGGGTGGAGGGCTAGCATCTGTATTCAATTCCACTTTCAAATGCCGGCAGACTCCTTCTGACAGTTTTGTTAATTTTGAACTGCAACTGTTTGAGTTCAACCATCCTTTTCCCGTTTTGTGCGCGGTGGAGTATCGTCCGCCTAAAGTCAATAAGGATTTTTTGACAGACTTCGCGGACTTTTTGGTGGCAATTATGTTGGATTACAATCGTTTTTTAATTGTTGGTTATTTTAATATACGTTTGCTGTGAAAATAGGCCTTTGGTCAAGGATTTTACGAGTCTTATAGACTCATTCAATCTCGTTCAGTCAGTGACTAGTCCGACACATGAAAAAGGGCACATTACATAAACCGTAATACAACACAAGGTTGTATTACGGTTTATGCAATGTGCCACGTCACTGAAATTTGTGATATTTCTATATCAGATCACCTGCCTGTTTTGTTCACTGTTACAGTTCCCTGCTCTAAGGTTGAAAATTGTGTTCCTGCATGTAAATTGCGTGCGATTAACCCCTTAACTTCGTTGCATTTTTCTAATGCTTTTAATGAGTCTATGTTGTGTAATCTAGATGACAGCTGTGCTCTTAGCACTGATGATTTTACTACTCTCATGCATTCCACTTGCACTGATATCTTAGACTCTGTTGTGCCGTTCAAATCTCAACGCACAAAGCCATCTTTAGAGCCTTGGCTAAACGACAATACCTGCACTCTCAGACGTTCACTTAGACGAGCTGAAAGAAAATGGAAGAAGGATAAACTCCAGGTTTCCCTAGGAATGCTACGTGACTGCTGTACTAACTATCAGAGAGCTGTAAAAGCACAATTTATATTAAACCTTGTTTTCAACAATAATCATAGGCCTCAGGTTCTCTTCAACTCTCTTAACTCTCTGATAAACCCCAGTAGCGCGGCTTGTATTGTTCCATCAGCCAAACTGTGTGAGGATTTTAAAACATTTTTTATTGGGAAGATTGCTGCTCTAAAAAAATTTCCGACTTCCTCTGCCCTAGACCCTTCTGCTCCCTCTACTTTCTCAGCTGTCTTCGATCAATTTGAGCCTGTATCACTTTCATTATTAACAAAGGTAGTTCGTACCATGCGCCCCACAAACTGTCCCCTGGATACCATTCCCTCTCGTCTTTTAAAAGATGTTTTTGGTACGGTTGGGCCCAGTATTTTTATTCTGATTAATGCTTGCCTTATTTCTGGGTGTGTTCCAGCTGCTTTTAAACATGCTGTAGTACAGCCTCTTATTAAAAAAAATGAACCTGGATCCTAATGTTCCTTCAAATTATAGGCCCATCTCTTAGCTACCTTTTCTCTCTAAAGTACTAGAGAGAGTAGTTCTTAACCAATTGACAATGTTTTTAGAAAATCATGATATCCAGGAAAAGTGTCAGTCTGGCTTCAAGCCATGTCATAGTACTGAAACGGTACTCTTAAGAGTTTTTAATGATCTCCTTGAAACTGTTGACTCAGGGAGCCCCGCTATTCTGGTGCTTCTGGACCTGTCTGCAGCCTTTGACATGGTGGATCATAGGATTCTCTTGAAATGCCTTGAACAGTCCATTGGCATCAAAGGAACTGTCCTGAAATGGTTTGAGTATTACCTGACTGATAGGAGTTTTTCGGTCCACCTAGCCGAATTTTCATCGACCACGGCACCTCTCACTTGTGGGGTCCCCCAAGGCTCCATTTTAGGCCCCATCCTTTTTTCACTATACAGTGGATATAAAAAGTCTACACACCCCTGTTAAAATGCCAGGTTTTTGTGATGTAAAAGAATGAGACAAAGATAAATCATGTCAGAACTCCTTACACTTTTAATGTGACCTATAATGTGAACAATTCAATTGAAAAACAAACTGAAATCTTCGAGGGGGGAAAATTAAAAATAAAAACCTTACAATAACCTGGTTGCGTAAGTGTGCAACCAGGTAAAGTGTTACCCTAGGATTATACTACCCATTTTGATGCCAAATGCCTAGTATTACGGGCTTCCCGTACAGGCCTCCTGCTAAAATGCAATTCACAGGAAATGCTCTAGGGGTCCCCCCGAGCTCCACTGCTCTCAAGTGAGATGCAAGTCAGACGTTTTCCACAGTCAGGCAGCAAGTCCAGGGCAGGTGTTGGCTGTGGTTTACATTGCGTATGTACAGTTTTACTGCCCAATTGTACGCCCAATGGGAACACCCATACACTTCGGTCCGAACACCCCCAGAGTCACAATTTTAACATTTACTGGGCAAATGTACATGTTTTTTACTTCCGAAATGTACGCCCAATGGGATCACCCATATGCTTCATGTCCAAACTCCCCCGAGTTCAACTTCTGACATTTACTGGGCGAATGGCCATATTATACTTCACAATTGTACACCCAATGGGATTACCCATTCACATCGGTCCAATCCAGATGCAATGTAAATGGTGCCCCTGATGGTCAAATCTTGTTGAGGGTGAAGGAGGTGTGAAGAGATAGAGAAGGCATGGAGAGAAAGAGGAGGTCCTGAAAGATGAAGGTGGCGTGGAGTGAGAGAGGAGGTGCAGAGTGGTAGATGAGGCGTGAAGTGATATAGGAGGCGCAGATACATAGAGGAGGTGCGGAATGTTGGAGGAGGCATGGAGGGATGGAGGAGGGGCAGAGTGAAATTGGAGGCACAGTGTCATAGATGAGGCGGGGAATGATGGAGGAGGCGCGGTGGATGGAGGAGGCACGGAGATGTGGATTGATAGAGGAGGCGTGGCGAGATAGTGGAGGTGCAGAGTGGTAGAGGAGGCGCAGAGTCATGGAGGTGCAGAATAATTGAGGAGGCACGGAGAGATGGAGGAGGTGCAGAGTCAAAGAGGAGTCGTGGAATGATGGAGGAGGCGTGGAGAGATGAAGGGGGCGCGGAGTCAAGGAGAGATAGAGAAGGACCAGGAAGGTAGAGGAACATAGTTGGCACAGAGGGATGGAGGAAAAACAAAGTGAAAATGTTAAAAACACATTCACAAGCACAATCAAAAACATCAATGTGCAACACGGTTTCATAAACCATATATAAACCATATAACCTATTAACAAATTTGTCTAACATAGCTAAACAGCTCTCAAATTTGACCTTTCCTCAGTACGTTCACACAGGTCTGCAAAATTAGCTATCATGCATTTATAATATCCTGTAGTTTCTTGGCACATCCCTAACTAAAAAAGTGTTTGCCCCCTAGGGGATAAGCTGCGCAACTAAATTATAGGAGTGAAAAACTCCAGCCCATGTTGCAGTGGTTTACCTGCTGCAACCACCAGGGCGATTGTATTAGCATAGCTACAGCACAGAAATTTAGCATTTTCACAGGACAATGGCCAAACTACTTCATGACAAACACAAACATTTTCTTAACTAAGTCAGCCAAACCCTAAATCACATTTTGTCCACGTCTGTGATTCTATTGACATTAAGATTGTTCTGTCATCAACAATGGGGGATGACTTTAGGTCTCTACCCTCACTTCAGTTGATTTCAAAATCATAAATTTCAACAGTAAAGCTATTGAGAGGAAAATATATTTAGCTTTCACTTAACATTTGTCTATCCCAAAACTGAATATATTAATGTTGGGGAAATTACCACAGGTGAGACCAGTCTGAACCCAAATTTAACTCTTAATTATAGGCTGCTCTGATTTAATCGGGCCATCCGATGGGGTCTGCCCCCTTCCTGGAGCCCTTAGCTTCACTCATTTATGGTGAGCCATTAAAAAGGCCAAATGGATTGTTTAAAGTGTTTATGAAATTTAAATTCCCACACATTATAAAAATCTGACATGGTCCTCAGACTGTCTGTAGCTAGTTATGTTATTCTTTCAACTTAGCCGATATCCTTCGTTAACTGAAGATTTAGAAAACTCCTAAAAATGATGATGTTGACATAAAACGGATGTATGATATCTAAACAATCAATATCCTATTTGTTCATTAGTCAATTTACCATTTTAGAATTTAAACTCTATTAACGAGTATTAGGCGTTGGTTTTAAAACACAAGTATTATCCCAGTTATCATTGGTAAATACAAACAAAAAGAAACTATATTATTTAACCAAACTCAATTCAGCATTTAAAATAGGTCATCTAATTTTATTGTGGGGAGTAAACTCTCTTTGGTAGTTTTACCCTCTTCATAGGCTATGACTATTTTGGATTCAAATTCAGTCCTCATAGGACACAATGTGTCTCCTTAACGTTAAAGACTATCACCATGTGGATTCTTCATTCTACCACTTATACAATATATAAAGAGAGAGAAAACACAATATTTTAACCTTCTATAAGAAAACCATGAGACTATTTTACCAGATTAGTAAATCATCATTGTACCAATTTCTAATTCATCACAAGGTTTCAGATGTACCCATGTGTGCTAGCGAACAGTTCATCACGCAACAGATGGTTACCATGCAGTGGGCCTGTTAAAGCCTATCCACATTTTCATGAGACCCCCCTTGAGGCCTTACGGTTTAAAACATTATCATCAACGCAATAAATACGTTTGATTCAAAATTACATAATGAACATGACAAAGCACAACAAAATAGGCAATTTCTTGAATACCTATTAAAACACGTTCAAGGATGACAGAACAAAACAGGCTATTTCGAATGCCTATTAAAACATGCTATATACAGTGAGGGAAAAAATTATTTGATCCCCTGCTGATTTTGTACGTTTGCCCACTGACAAAGAAATGATCAGTCTATAATTTTATTGGTAGGTTTATTTGAACAGTGAGAGACTGAATAACAACAAAAAAATCCAGAAAAACGCATGTTAAAAATGTTATAAATTGATTTGCATTTTAATGAGTGAAATAAGTATTTGGTCCCCTCTCAATCAGAAAGCTTTCTGGCTCCCAGGTGTCTTTTATACAGGTAACGAGCTGAGATTAGGAGCACACTCTTAAAGGGAGTGCTCCTAATCTCATCTTGTTACCTTTATAAAAGACACCTGTCCACAGAAGCAATCAATCAGTCAGATTCCAAACTCTCCACCATGGCCAAGACCAAAGAGCTCTCCAAGGATGTCAGGGACAAGATTGTAGACCTACACAAGTCTGGAATGGGCTACAAGACCTTCTCCAAGCAGCTTGGTGAGAAGGTGACAACAGTTGGTGCGATTATTCGCAAATGAAAGAAACACAAAAGAACTGTCAATCTCCTTCGGCCTGGGGTTCCATGCAAGATCACACCTTGTGGAGTTGCAATGATCATGAGAACTGTAAGGAATCAGCCCAGAACTACACGGGAGGATCTTGTCAATGATCTCAAGGCAGCTGGGACCATAGGCACCAAGAAAACAATTGGTAACACACTATGCCGTAAAGTACTGAAATCCGGCAGCGCCCGCAAGGTCCCCCTGCTCAAGAAAGCATATGTACAGGCCCGTCTAAAGTTTGCCAATGAACATCTGAATGATTCAGAGGAGAACTGGGTGAAAGTGTTGTGGTCAGATGAGACCAAAATTGAGCCCTTTGGCATCAACTGAACTCGCCGTGGTTGGAGGAGGAGGAATGCTGCCTATGACCCCAAGAACACCATTCCCACCGTCAAACATGGAGGTGGAAACATTATGCTTTGGGGGTGTTTTTCTGCTAAGGGGACAGGACAACTTCACCGCATCAAAGGGACGATGGACGGGGCCATGTACTGTCAAATCTTTGGTGAGAACCTCCTTCCCTCAGCCAGGGCATTGAAAATGGGTCGTGGATGGGTATTCCAGCAAGACAGTGACCCAAAACACACAGCCAAGGCAACAAAGGAGCGGCTCAAGAAGAAGCACAGGGTCCGAGGAGATTTCGGCCGGATTTCACTACTTGGACATTTTGGGTCCTAGATTCATTTCTGTAACAGATATAATCTATTATGATGTATCCTGGTAATCACAACCCCCTTGACTACAATAAAAACACATAAAAACAGACTTCTGGGTCACCATTTAGAAACCTCATCTGTTTGAAAGGCAAAAAAATAGTTTTCGGAAAACATTTCTGCCATTCAGGATGATAAAATTTGATTCTAACACTTATGAAGTTTTGTTTCAGTTGTATTCCCTGATAGTTCTATGCTTTTACTGTCATATTGCATTGCATTGTG
>JACXGI010017572.1:0-14314 GCA_016801175.1 Esox masquinongy
TGACTGACTGACTGACTGACTGACTGACTGACTGACTGACTGACTGACTGACTGACTGACTGACTGACTGACTGACTGACTGACTGACTGACTGACTGACTGACTGACTCTTGTTAAATAGCATAGTGGTTAGAGAAGCGGACCTGTGAACTATAGGTCCCGAGTTCGTAACTCCTCGCAGGCGAAGCGAAGTACGCATTATGAATTATTCCGTTGAGACGAAAACTTTGCTGTTTAAAATTGTTAGTATCTACATTATCGTAAGCCTGAAATAAAACAGTTTACGGTTATATTGTGACTGTTTCTGGTGGATTTTCGAAGTACGCATCCGTGCATGAGTTTTGGGTCAGGATAGACAAACATATTTGCTGGCTTAACATAAAGTAGTTAAGTTATAGTAAGCCTTAACTGAAACTGTATACGGTTATATTGCGACTGTTTCTGGCATGGAAAAGTTCATCTTCAGTCTCGCTAGCAATTGCTCAATTCTTATGATTATTCCTAGGAAGTTAGTAGATACTAGTAAGCCTATTACTGGCTAATAAGCTGTTAAAACGGCCAGTGGCAAAAGCAATACAGTTCATAGATGCTATGATGGAGGTACACTTAATAAGAAACGTTAGTCAGTTTAACACAATCCTCAATGGAGTCTAGCGACTGCTTCAACGTGTAATGCCGTGGCATAGTGGTTAAAGACAGTGCCTCTCATGTGGAAGACCTAAGTTCGAATCTATGAGAGCAACAACATTTATTAATTATTTCTGGTAGATTCCATAATTCTCTTGTCTTTTCACTTGATGAAAAAGTTAGTTATCGTCGCCTTTATTGATAGTCACTGTATAAATGTCATTCACGAATGAAAGAAAAAAGTATGTTGTTTTGCCATGAAAGAAAAAAAATTGCTCTTATGCCATGAAATGAAATAGCTTTGGCAGACTCGCTAGCAGTTGCTCAATTCTTATGAGAATTCCAGTAAGTTAGTAGATACCGGTAAAGCTTATTACTGGCTAATACGCTGTTAAAACGGCCAGTGGCAAACGGCATACATAGACGCTATTTATGGTGGAGGTAAACTTAGTAAGAAACGTTAGTCAGTATAACTGTATCAATGTCATTCACGAATGGCCAATTAACTATTAAAATGGCTAGTGGCAAAAGAGGATTTGTTCAGGATATACAGATGCCAGGTGTCAGTATAGACAAGAGGCTATATTGACCACCGGCAAATGTACAGCTCCATGGTGTAGTGGTTAATGACACAGCCTTTCACGTGGGCGACCAGGGTTTGAATCTCGAGGTGAGAACACTTTCTATTGCAGGCCGGCTGAACTAGGCTTGCCTGGTTTCTTGTTTATAAGAGCCAGCAGGGGACATGGAAGAGGCCAGAGTAGACCAGAGAGGAAAGAAGAGATGGAGAGGAGGGAATAGGAAGAAGAGAGAATAGATGGAGAGCACTGCTTGGACATTGTGTGCAGTCTATGTCAGGGGGCAAATTTTTCTAAGCCCCAACAACCCCGCACACTCAACAACAACATTCTGTCCACAGCAAGAAAATTTCCAGGGGAAACACATTCACGCAGCACACATAAAATATACATATTATTTTAACACTTTTTTGGTTACTCAATAATTCCATATCTTCTATTTCACAGTTTTGATGTCTTCATTATTATTCTACAATGTGGAATATAGTAAATTGAATAAATATCCTTGAATAAGTCAGTGTGTCCAAACGTTTGACTGGTACCTTACATACACACATATAGACTGATGAGCCAAAACATTATGACCACCATGCTGTTGGTCCTCCGCGTGCTGCCAAAACAGTGTCAACCCGCCGAGGCATGGAATCTACAAGATGCCAGAAGGTGTCCTGTGGTATCTGGCACCAAGACATTAGCCGCAGATTCTTCAAGTCCTGTAAGTTGGAGGCCAGAACAACTTGAACTCTTCAGCATATTTCTCAAACCATTCCCGAACAATGTGTGCAGTGCAGCAGGGTGCATTAACTTGCTGAAAGAGGCCACTGCCATCAGGGAATTCAATTGCCATGAAAGGGTATACCTGGTCTGCAACAATGTTTAGGTAGATGGCACATGTCAAATTGACATCCACATGAATGCCCGGAGCCAGGGTTTCCCAGCAGAACATTGCCCAGAGCATCACACTCCCTCCACCATCTTGTCATCTTCCCATAGTGCATCCAGGTGCCATTATTTTTGCAGGTAAATGGTGCACGTGTACACATCCGTCCATGTGATGTAAAAGAAAATGTGACTCATCAGACCAGGCGACCTTCTTCTACTGCTCCAAGGTCCAGTTCCGACACTCACGTGCCCATTGTTGGCGCTTTCGACTGTGGACAGGGATCATCATGGGCACCATACGCAGCAGGGTGCGATGCACTGTGTGTTGTGACACATTCCTCCTGTAACCACCATTAAAATGATCTGTGACTTGTGCCACAGCAACCTTCTGTCGGTTCGGACCAGATGGAATAGGCTTCGTTGTCCTCACACATCGATGAGACTTGGGCGCCCAATACCGCTTCTGACCGGGAGTACCCCACAAGCCTTGGCAATTCAGAGATGCTCTGACCCAGTCGTCTGGCCACAACAATTTAGCCCTTGTCAAAGTCGCTCAGGTCTTTACTCCTGCCCATTTCTCCTGCATCCAACACATTGACTACGAGAACTGATTTTTCGCTTACCATCTAATCTACCCAGACCTTGACATGTGCCCTTGTGAGGAGATGATCAACGTTATTCGCTTCATGTGTGAGTAGTCATAATGTTTTGGGTCAGTGGTGTACAGTGGATATAAAAAGTCTACACACACCTGTTAAAATGCCAGGTTCTTGTGATGTAAAAGAATGAGACAAAGATAAATCATGTCAGAACTTTTTCCACCTTTAATGTGACCTATAACGTGAACAATTCAATTGAAAAACAAACTGAAATATTTGAGGGGGAAAAATAAAAAATTAAAAACTCACAATAACCTGGTTGCATAAGTGTGCACACCCTTAAACTAATACTTTGTTGAAGCACCTTTTGATTTTATTACAGCACTCAGTCATTTTGGGTAGGAATCTATTACATGGCACATCTTGACGTGGTAATATTTGCCCACTCTTCTTTGCAAAAGCACTCCAAATCTGTCAGATTGTGAGGACATCTCCTGTGCACAGCCCTCTTCAGATCACCCCACAGATGTTCAATTGGATTCAGGTCTGGGCTCTGGCTGGGCCATTCCAAAACGTTAATCTTCTTCTGGTGAAGCCATGCTTTTGTGGATTTGGATGAGTGCTTTGGTCGTTGTCGTGCTGAAAGGTGAACTTCCTCTTCATCTTCAGCTTTCTAACGGACGCCTGAAGGTTTTGTGCCAAAATTGCCTGGTATTTGGAACTCTTCATAATTCCCTCCACCCTGACTAAGGGCCCGGTTCCACCTGAAGAAAAACAGCCCTTGTAACACTAACGAGTCACATGACACCGGGGAGGGAAAATGGCTAATTGGGCCCAATTTGGACATTTTCACTTAGGCGTGTACTCACTTTTGTTGCCAGCGGTTTAGACATTAGTGGCTGTGTGTTGAGTTATTTTGAGGGGACAGCTAATTTACACTGTTATACAAACTGTACACTCACTACTTTACATTGTAGCAAAGTGTCATTTCTTCAGTGTTGTCACATGAAAAGATATAATCAAATATTTACAAAAATATGAGGGGTGTACTCACTCTTGTGAGATACTGTACATGTTTTATATATAATTGCATTATTATTTTAATGTATTTCTGTTTTTATTTTGTGTAAAGCACTTAGTGTAATTGTACTAGAAAAGCGCTATACAAAAAGTTATTATTAACATATAAAATGTTGAAGCTGAGACATTTTATTGTTTCTTAAAAAATACATGCCCACTTTGAATTTGTTGCCAGCGTAACGCTAAAAAACTAAACCTGGTGGAATACACAAAACAAATTAGTTCAATTGGCAACAGGTCAGTAACATGATTGGGTATTAAAAGATCATTCCAGAGAAGATGGGTTTGTCAGAAGTGAAGATGGGGAGGGGTTCACCACTCTGTGAAAGACTGCGTGGGCAAATAGTGCAACAATTTAAGAATAACGTTTGTCAACGTATTTTATCATAAGAGTTTGGGGATCTCATCATCTGCGGTATATAATGTCATTGAAAGATTCAGAAAATCCAGAGAAATCTTTGTATGCAAGGGACAAGGCCGATGGATGGTCCGTTATCTTCGGCGCCCTTTAATGCAGTGCCCTCAGGTGGCACTGCATTAAAAACAGACACGATTCTCTAGAGGAAATCACTGCATGGGTTCAGGAACACTTTCGAAAACCATTTTATGTGAACACAGCACGTCGCTGCATCCACAAATGCAAGTTAAACTCTACCATGCAAAGAAGAAAACATAAATAAACAAGATCCAGAACTGCCACTGCCTTCTCTGGGCCCAAGCTCCTTTACCATGGACTGAGGCAAAGTGAAAAACTGTCCTATGGTCTGACAAATCAAAATATCAGTTTCAACATTTGATATGTTGTCTGTACTATTTTCCATTAAATATAGGGATACATGGTTTGCACATCATTGCACACCAACTTGTTTGGGAACGGGGTTGTAGAAAAGAGCACATATGTCTATATACAGTATGGTCCCACACTCCACAACGCACCTCAGACCAAAAACTAACCAATGAAGTCCAAGGAACTCTCCTCAGACCCCTGAGACTGAATTGTGACGATGCATGTATCTGGGGAAGGTTATGAAAAAAAGCATTAAATTCCACAGTAGCACAGCGGGCCTTATCATTGTGAAATGGAAGAAAGTTGGAATCACCAAGACACTTCCTACAACTGGCTGGTGACCAAGAACACAATGGCCACTATAATGAAGCTTCAGAGTTTCTCTGAGATCATGGGAGAATCTGTCAGAAGGACAAGCATCTCTTCAGCACTCCATGAATAAGGCTTTTATGGTAGAGTGGCTACACTTAAGCCACTCCCGAGTAAAAGGCATATGAAATGTCTGTAGGACTCTGAGAGCTAGAGCAAAAACATTCTTCGGTCTGATGAAACCAAAATTTAACAATATGGCCTGAATGCCAAATGCTTCACCTGGCCAAAGCAAAGTACCGCTCATCGCCTGTTTAATATAATCCCTACTGTAAAGCATGGTGGTGGGCGCATCATGCTATGGGGATGATTCTCCAAGGCAGGGACTGGTAGACAGAATGGATAAATTTGATCCAGAGCCCAGAGGTCCTGACACTGGGGCAAAGAGTCGTCTTTCAGAACAACAATGATCTGGAGCACACAGCCAGGACAATGTCCTTGTGGCCTCTGTACAAATCTGGGAATGTCCTAGCCAAAGCTAGTGGCCTAGCCAAAGCCTGGACTTTAATCCTATTGAAAATCTGTAGGGGGGTCTGAATATCACAGTTCACTGACATCCATTTAGACAGACCTTGAGAAGATCTACAAGGAGGAATTAGAGAAACTGCCCAAATCCAGGTGTGCCAAGCTGGTAGAGACGCACCTAAGAAGACATGGTGATTGCTGCCAAAGGCGATTCTACAAAGTCCTGAATAAAAGGTTTGGAATAAATACTTCTGTACATGAGATACTTCAGTAGTTTATTTTCAATAAATTGGTAAAGATATTTTAGCAAAAATATTTTGCTTTGTCATTATGGGGTACTACATTAAACTGGTGGCAAAAACAGAAAATTGAAGAAATATTTGTTGTGTTAAAGGCTTTATTGAGGATTGATAAAATGTATTCAATATTTGAGATTCATTTTTTTATTTAACTTTCCTTTACAGGGTTATAAACATTTATTTTTAAAGACATTCATGTATCATCACCTTTTGCTGTTTGACTGGGATAATTTTATATGCGGGATGAGGCTGATTCACTACATGGCCAATATTCCATGGCTTCTATGTTCTTGGGCAGAAAGCAATGTAGAGTGTTTGGATACAAATCACAAACCCCAAGCGTGTCTTTCTGCCATTATAAACCAGCAACCAAAATAATTATCCCACTATACTAGCTACTTTTGTCAAACTGTGGAATATTGTCAAATCATTATAAATGACTCAAACTAATCGGTTTGTAATATGACATTAGAACAATGAAAAGCATGAGAAACATGTTCCTGTTACCTCCAATCAATGCAGAATCACTCTTGATTGCATTAACTATGGGCTCACCAGTACCTACTGTACCAGAATGATCTACAGCAAAGGGACAGGCAGACATAGAGACAGAGTGATAGGGAGAGAATTGCCACAACAAATGCAAGCAAGCAAAAGACAGCAGAAAGGAGACAGAGGAGAAAAGAAAGGATAAGAAAGACAAAAGACAGAGAGAATCAGTAACATCAGAAGTCATCACCAGTCCATGCAGGGTTAATTTAACACTACACCCTCAGTCATACACTGCATGAGGATGACCTCGAAAGAAAGATTATGCAAATGAAAGATCTGTCCTAATTCAAATTAATTAACTCATCTGACACAATGTAATCACTTTAATTCTCGTTTAATTAACATGGAAGATGGTATACGCAAGGCCTCGAGTTTCCAAAAGTCCATGTCTTGAGGCCAGTGGCCGTAGGGGGCATGGGCTGCATATACCAACTATAATTCCCTTCTCCTGGCTGCCAATGTTGTGTTCTGAAGCACTTTTCATTTACATTTTGCTCCAATCGCGAAATCTGACTTTTTATTAGCTAATGGCCATTACAGCGCTGAAGTACAAGTGAAGAAAACACATTGGGAATGCAATCGTACTTGTTAAATTCTTAGGAGCATTTTGAAGATGTTTGAAAAAAGGTCCATGTTTACTTTTCCTCAGCCAACACAAAGAGTTACGAACAGCAACCTCAGTAGCCTATGTCAATCTACTATCCCCCACGGTAGAACATTTTCCCTATTCTTCTGCTAAAGCTTGTGGTTCTGTCTGAGAAATAAATATTCCTCTCGAGGTGAACAGTGTACTAGGGCCACAGGGAGAAAAAAATGCACAATGTTAAGCCTGGTTGTTTCTTTACATTTCTTTAGTAAATTCATGGGGGAAAATATAGTAGACTAGCAGAATATCTGGAAGGCACTTGACTCAACCGCTTACCTGATAACGGGTGTGTAGTTTTGGCTGGATAAGGATTGGCTGGAAATGAGGAACCACAGGTGGACTCTGCCAGCGGTCCGGTCACTATTACTGGGCTGGTGTCGGGGTAAAGCAGGGCTGCCTTCAGTGGGGCGACTGAGTTAAACTGGACCACCGACAGACAGCCGCTGAAACCCAGGGAATTAAGCCTGGCGATCTCTGGATCCAGGTCACCAGACTCTAAATACACCAACACACAAACGCATGCAAAAAGACAAAACATTTACAAATATTAGTCTGATCAGCAATCGTTACTTTCAAACTCTTTCCTAAATTTTTGATATAGTGGTTGGTCAACAGTAAAAGTAGTGTTTTTTTCCCCACTCGCTGTGTTTGCGGGTCATTGATCATACAGAAGGTCAACTTCATCGACAGCTTGCAATAGACATACCGTTAAATAAAGATAGACCCCAGAAAAACTGTTTTAATTTGACTGGCTTAGATCCAGCGGAAAACGTACAGTTGCCAGGGTATCTGCTTCACTTGCTCTTCACAATGATCAAATTACTATGAATATAATGGAAGTAATTTGCATTTTCATGAGTGCTTTTAAAAGGGATGGGATTGAAGGATCTAAGCTAATTGTAGTATGCAACATTTTATAAACTGGATGGTATGAGCCCTGAATGCTAATTGGCTGCAAGGGTGTGTTACATTCATGTAAAAAATAAGTACACCCACTGGAAAGTTTGATAGTCGCGTCTTGATATTCTTTTTGACAGCAGTGGCTTCTTCCCTCCTGACCACCTGTGTAAGCCAAGTTTGTGCACTTTCTGACAGTTGACTCATGCACTTCGACATAGAAAGGCCTGTATATCCCTTGATGTTACTCAGGGGGTGTAATAATTATTTTTCCACATGAGGAAATTGCATTTCTGTCTATTTGAATTTCATCAATGGTTTCAAAGTTTACTTTTATTAATTAATTAATGAATTTTATTAATTAATAATAGCCTTTATTAATTGAATGTAGTGAGAGTTCAGCTTGAATATGCATGTGTCCAAATACGTAAATAAAAGATTCCAGGGTTGTACTTTTTTACTTGACTGTCTCACACCATATAACATGGGTTATTTGCTTTGTACTGTTCTAATGATGTTGGAAACCAGATTATAATATTATTAAGAACCCTCAGGGGTTTGTGGCATATGGCCAATATACCACTGCTAAAGGCTGTGTCCAGGCACTCCATGCTGAGGGGTCCATAAAACAGTCTTTTGCTAAGGTATATTAGCCATATACCACACCCCCTTGGATCATATTGCGAAATTATCCTGCATCCTTGTATCCTGAAGGTAACCTTTACTTCAACCACCAGATAGCTGAATCACCTATGTCTTTCCTCTCTCCTCTTTCTTTTTCTCTTCTCTCTCCCTTTCTTCTCTCGCTCCTCTCTCTTCTCTCTCTCTCTTTCCTTCCAGCCTCTCTCTCTACTTCCTATCCTACTCTCTCTTCCACTCCCTTTCCACTCCCTGCACTCTACCGACTCTCTGTCCATCCCACTCTCTCACTCCTCTCTTCATTCATTACAAGTCAATTTGTAAGCATGATCGATGACAAACGTAGCTTGGAATGACACCGAATTCACTTCCGTGCCAGCACTTTGATCCTGATACGACACAAAGACTGCGGCTGTGTGGAGGGGTTTGGGAGGAGCAGAGGGGGAGGCCCCGGTCACTCCTTAACATGGTACAGTTCATCCGAGATGCTCTTCACTACCACAGACCACAGAGCAGTGTGTGTGTGTGTGTGTGTGTGTGTGTGCGCGCACCACTTGATCAGACTACCAGAACGCTGAGACCCCATAGCCCCACATGTCATTACAAACTCCAGGCTCTGGATTATTAAGATTTGAGACTAATGGCGCGTTTTTTAATGGTCATGAATAAGTCAACAACAATGTCCCAGCACTGTAGCAACTGTAAGTCCTCTTGCGACACTCTTTTCACACTTGTCAACTCAACTTTGAATGGAGTGTTTTGTTCCTTATACTGCATCAAAATGCACTGTAAGAAATGTACTTTTTTCATCTGTTCCTTTGATTCCTTCCTCATTACTGTTTAAAGCAGACAACTTATTTCAAAGCAGAAACCTCAGCATTATGGCTGCATATACAGCACCCTGAACTGAAGTGGCATAGACAATAATGAGACGATATTATTCACACTTGAAGGAAACAGACACAACAGCACACTGATGATAGCACGTCATGTCAAACCGCAATTGCCTGACTGAACAAACAATGACATAATGCATGTCTGTTTGCCTCGTCGTCCTTCTACAGTATTCAGCACTAAAATGCACAAAATAATACAGAACGATTATGTATGTATTGTAGCCATTCCATCTCTATTTGAGCTGAAGTAGCTCTTGTCATAACTTGAATAATATTTTCATTTCATGTGAAAGCTTCAGATAAGAGGAATAACAGGCTCTCAAGTGAAAGCTTCAGATAACATGCTCTCCAGTTGTGTGTTTTAGAGATATGGCCAAACACCCTAGACTTTCTTTCGATTAGATCACTCTTTCCATCTTTTTTTTTCCTTTAATGGTCTTCTCAGTCATATTACTCACCGTGGACCTTCCCCAGGACAACTGATTTGATAGCGTTGAATTCTGCATCAGATGTGAGATTGAAGTCTTCGCATCCATGCTGGTCAATCTAAATGAAATGGAAAGATATGAACGTTAAATGCTGTCGAATAGTCAAATCGGGGACTAAAAGAAGTCATTTGACACATTTATGTGTCAAATGATGGAGAATGTGCTCTTCTGGCTAGAGCATGTCAATTAAAACCAGCTCTTCAAAATGCTTTTAACACATCATCGCTTGGTTGTTGAGTCTCTGCCATTAAATTAAAAAAGAAGAAAATAGTGCTAGAGCTTGGGCAGATATAATGGGCATAAATTTGCTTAGCAGCAGCTTAACAAAATTGAGTGTTTCCTAGTCAGACTAGAAGATATAGGCTGCCCTAAACTATCCAAGAATAGTATGGGAGGTAGTGCAATACAATTGTCCCACATTTCAGACTCAATTTTCTGTAACATGAATTCTATATTAAACACAGTGTCTAAAAATGCCAATTTCTATGATCTTTCTGTTACAGTGGGATTTCACTTCTCAAAGAAGGGGGATTTATTTATTTATTTTTGCTAAAAACAAATACACTTGCAATTTGTACTGGCGCATGCTCAATTAATTGTAAAGCCATGAGGTAACAATGTTAACCAGAGTGGTAGATAAAGATGACATCAGGGCTGACCTAGATTTTTGTAAAAGACCTAATTAACCATTACTATTCTATCGGGAAGAAAACATGAATTTGTTCTCCAAATGTCTCTCAAAGAACATCTAAGAAGAATGTCAACCAACTTTGTTGTGGCAATTCTCAGAATTTTTTAAAATCGTCTGACAGTCTCCGTAAAGGTATAACCGTTATGAAGACTAAGCTTAAACTTCAATTGATTTTTCTCTACTTGTCTCTTCAATTCTTTTCCCTTTGTTCTGCATTTCTGTCTTAGTAATTAACGCTCCATGAAATATCATTGAATAGTGAGTGTGTCTGCATAAGCACTGAATGTTAGAATGAGTCTGTACATTCTGACTAAGCACAGCTTTGTAGCACAGTCTGGGGTTGTAGACTACTGTGAACTTGGCAAAGGGCTTAGACTTCATGACAGTTATAAAAGGCAAAACTAAAATAGAGGCAATCCCTTTATTCCGGTCACATCACATCTCCCTTTATATCTAAATCACCATTTGAAGTGATTTTCTTTCTGTATTTAATTACTTTAACTCACCACGACATAGAGCTCACACTGCTAACATTTATACCATTTACGTTTACAGCTCAGCAGGCTTGCTGTATTACACACTGATAAGACTAATTGTCTTTTACTTGCCCCTTGCTGACATTCAATAAGGCAGTGGGTCTGGATCTTTTTAAGGTTACCGCTATAGGTAATTTCGATGGCATTTGAACCGCCTCCAGTTCCTCATGTGTCCCCCAATCATTAGCTCTGGGCTCATATGAGTCATTACAATCCTAACTAGAGTACCACTGCGCAAAGATAGCTGGTAGGAATGTCTTTATGTTCAATGAAAATATTTCTGAATAGTGTCATAAGCTGAGCACTGACAGAATATGTTAACTGAACAGGGAGAAAATAAGTCAGCTGAGCAATGACAGAATATGTAAACTCAGCAGTGAGAGATTAATAATTTTGCTGAACAGGGATAGCATATGTTAGCTGAACAGGGACAGAAGAAGTTACCTGAACGCTGACAGTCTCTAAAAGCCTCCTGATGGAGACTCTGTGAAGTTGTCCATTGGCCAGGTTCCTAACATTGGTCCTGAACACCTCAGCATCTCTACTGTTCTCCAGCTTGTATTTAACATCCAGATAACCTTCAAGAGATATAGACACAACTTAAATATCACAATAACAATTAGCTAACTTTTGAAAGACAAAAGTTATACAACTTCAATATTCAGGAAACCTCCAAGAGAGACTATAACTTATATATGTTAATAATCAATGCACTTTAAATGAAGACATTCAAATAAATGTAACAGTAAAGCTATCATATAAATGCAGAAAGCAACTGAAAAATATTGATGTCATGCATAATGCATTCACTATGTACACAGCAAATCTTTGTTTATGGCTTTATGACGGAAATTTCCTACAAGTTCAAGTCTACACTGACTGCATCCGTAACATGCCTAACAAAGGATTTACAAAGGATTTACTCTAATCGGATTAATTCCATATCAATAGCATAGATACTAAATCAAATTAATTTTCATAATTTAGAAAAAAAATAGTATTGCATTGTTGTGTTGCCAGCACAGAAATAAGGATTCACATTCAGATCAGGGGACATATTGAAAATATATCAAATCTCTTAACAACACATTCTAATTGACACCGCTGCACACCACTTCATACTGACGTGGACTTTTCAGCTTTAAGCAGACATGAAAACATTTTCCGATAATAAAAATAACTGGATTTTAATTCACAGAGGGATTTTAGGCACCAAAGTGTTATTTAGTATGTTACTAGATAAAACGTTCTTTACATGCATCCCAGTACAAAGATAACCATCTTTATCAGGGCTAGAATATGAAATAGACATGGACTAATTTGCACCATATGACAAATTAAATAACTCCATTAGTCACCTGGCACAGATAATTGTGTTGTGATTGCTAGTCAATTTCTGGAGTGGTTTGTGAACTACCTGTCAAATGAAACCCATGGAGTTAAGAAAGATTGTTGTTTAATGGAAAGTATAGCAACTCTATGGTGTGCATCAAGGGTGGATTTTAGGTTCCCTGTTGTTATAATCAATATTAACATCATTGGAAGACATATGACTGCTCTTCCTGTTCATGCGGATGGCAGCGTTCCCTACTCGAGTTGCAGCAGTTTTAAATTTTCTTTTGAAAAAGCTCAAACAGCTTTTCCATCATACAATTTTAAGCTTGTTCTGAATTTCTCCACAAAAAAACATGGTAATTTCTTATGTTAAACACTCTGAAAACCATGTAATTTCCACAGGTGTACAAATATATGGGATTTTGAGTGGATAAGAACTTGAGATTTGTCACCCATGTAGAGAACCTTGAAAGTAATGCTGCATATTAGACAAAGCTGTTTTTTTACTCTGCTACCAGAGAAATGTTGTATTTTTCCTTTCTCTCTGTAGGACAATGACAATACTACCAAGCCTAAAGCTTTACAATGAAGGCTCTTGACTCTGTATAGCATGCAGCCTTTTGTTTTGCCGCTTATCAGAGACTTATAGCACGCCATTGTATTCTTTTGGTGGACATCACTACCAAGACATAGAAGCAAACCATTGTATATTCTTCTTTAAAAGGCCATTTCAGGAACACTTTTTATTTATTTATTTTGTCTATCCTTTCTTCAAGATTTAAATGAAACCATAACCAACCTCAGATCCTAATCTTATTTTATAATACCAGTCTAGAATATTAGAACAGAGTATGGAAAAGAGTACTTTCATTAGTCAATTCTCTGGATCTCTTCTCTGGTCTAGCCCTCGAGGCTAACATAAAACTCAGGACCTGGTGTCCATAGAGGGAGGCTTACTTTTTATGTTATTTGACATATTACATTCATGTTTCTTTATAGAGATCTCAACCTGGTTAAATAAAGGTAGAACTGCAGTCAATGTGGAGGGCATGTTCTCAAGTTGAGGGCCATCATATCCGATAGGCCACAATTACTGTCACTCTTGTCTGTCTGCAAGAGGGATGTCACGGGCAGCTCTGAGAAGAAATCTTTCAGGGTTTCCAGCAACAACTGCTCTTTTAGCTCTAATTAGACGGTCATTCGGAAGTGCGGACACTAACTGGACTATATGATCGATACTGCAACATTGGGTTATGTGCAGCAATGCCCTTGGCAACCCATCACCATTTTGAAGAGCCATTATGATTTCTGAAATTGCATATTGAATAGATCTACAGTACAGTACATGAAGATGCAGAGGCAGACTTAAAGAGGGGAAACAAGATTTCCTCTGGATATACCTGTACAGATTTGAACGTTTCCTCAACAACTACACCTACACCGCGTCAGTGTATAGATAATGGAAAGAGTACCCCTGCTCTTTGTACACCTTTAAAGGAGAAATGGTTTGACCTCTCACAAAGCATAGTATTACCTTCTGGGGCATCATTTATCAAGCGTATGTTTGCACAAATGTGTGTGTAAAACCATACAGGGGATCATTTTTACCTAAAGTGTGGGATTTATCAGTATGATTATTTATTTGAGAATGTTTGTAAATTATGCAAATCCATAGCCATACTGTTCGTACGCACATTGTCAAGTGGTGGAGTAAGGGAACTGCTTCTCAAATGTAGACTAGTTAATGTCAAATATACAGGTGCTGGTCATATAATTAGAATATCATCAAAAAGTTGATTTATTTCAGTAATTCCATTCAAAAAGTGAAACTTGTATAATGTATACATTCATTCCACACAGACTGATATATTTCAAGTGTTTATTCCTTTTAATTTTGATGATTATAACTGACAACTAATGAAAACCCCAAATTCAGTATCTCAGAAAA
>JACXGI010017573.1:0-14414 GCA_016801175.1 Esox masquinongy
GGTTTCTGCCAGAGTCTCTGAAGCCTTTAGCAAAGGGGTTTCTGTCAATCTTCAGCCTGGTGATCTGAACACAATAACAACAATGACATATTACCATAAAATCATATTCTATAAAAAAAAATCTATGGATTGGTCTGGGAATATGTGTGTGTGTGTGTGTGTGTGTGTGTGTGTGTGTGTGTGTGTGTGTGTGTGTGTGTGTGTGTGTGTGTGTGTGTGAGAGACAACAGTAAGGTCTGTCGGTGTAAAACCAGATACCAGTTGATATTATTAGAGACCTGATTATTTAAATCAATTACAAATCAGTAGAGACTAATAGACACAAGTAAAAATACGTTAAAAAAAACTATTGATACTAGCACAGAACAGCAAAGACCAGTAGAGAAAAGTAAAACACAGTTGATTCTACTACAGGAACCAGTAGAGACAACTAGAGACCAGTAAAGGATAATAATGATGGTTAGAGACTAACAATGTCCAGTAGAGCCTAGCACAGAGTAATTAAGTCCAGTTGAGACCGGAAGAGACAAGTCCAGTAGAGCCTAATAAACTCCAATAGAGGCAAATCAACACCTGTAGAGAACAGAAGAGACCAGTAGAGACCAGAGGACACTAAAAAGCACCAGCACAGACCGGAATAGACTGCTGCCTTCCAGGTTGACTTCCTTGTCCAGCATTTGGTGACAAAATGTCTGATGTGTATTTAGCGTTCAGTAAAATGTTTTCCAGACAGCCCCTTAGAACCTTACAACACCATGTCTTCGTCTCTATTTCTCATTCTCTGTCGTCACCAAGGGGGATCTGGTCCAGTCTCTTCGGTGTTAATACCAAAGGTTTTCTCTGACAGTCTCTGTTCTGAGGTGTTAGCAAAAGGTCAGCAGAAGGTTGTGATGTTAACGTTGCCTCGTGTGAATGCTGCCTATTGAGGTTGGCGTGACCATGGCGTGTTACCTGTTGGTTTTGGTACGCTGTAACGGTGGTGAAGATGGTCTCCGGGAAGCTGAGGGTTGTGGTTCCGTCTCCCTGGGGAACTGCTCTAACAGGAGACAGCTCCTCGCCACACTCCTTTCGGATCACGTGCACGCGTGGCTGGTACTTGTGCATGGAGTGGAGGATTATCTGAACACACACACACACACACAGTTAGACCACAGTTATAATCAGTAGAAATATATTCAGTCACATCACAAAACGCACACAAACACTTGCACACACACACACACACTTGTATAGGCACTTATGTACACAAACACTGGTCCATTAAAAATGCCAGTTTTGTCCAGCCTGAGGGCTTTGTCCAGTTTACAGCTCAAACCCTGATTTAGAAAATGCTCTAATTAAACAAACTTTTTTCCTTCTGAAAGCATTCCAGATATGATCTCAATAAACAGAGTCGTTTTACTCAGAATATTTAGAACATGATAATAAACGCTTGATGAATATCGTATTTCAGGAAGGAGTTCCTATGTCTTCTAAAATTAAATCTCCTCTCAAGCATCCCCAGTTTAAAATGTTTACATTTTTTCATTATAACATTATGATCCTGATTTATTAGAATCAACAATTAAAAATATAATGTAAATAATAGGCTGTATAGCTGATAATTGTTTTTATAAATCTATTAATTTATTTTCCTTCTATTTTATCTACAAATGTTAATAGAGGTATGGCTAAGAAATTAATTCGAAAATATATAAGTTCATTACATCTTATTTATTCATTTAGCTTGTCTTATGTTTCAGATTGTTACGTTTTGTTTTGCTGTGAAATCATCCATCTTTCCATGCATCCATCTACTCATCCATCTAGCCAATTAATTAAGTCGAATTTAGTGGATTTAGGCAGGTAAAAATACAGTCTTGAAAAGGTCGAATGTTATGGACCTAGATATAGATCATGTATCTATAAAGAATACAATTCCTTGTAAGTGTTTCGGTAACCTACGTGTCCCTGGTCGTCCAGTTCGTTATTGGTCAGTTTGAGCTTGTCGAAGCTGATCACCTGACGCATCCAGGTCTCACCAGAAGCCGGCGAGTCCGGATGGATGTACACGCGCGGAGGAACTGGGGAGTCCGCGTTTCCCGCCACCATCCATTTGGAGCTGTGATACACATACCTAAACAGAGAGAGAGAGAGGAGGAGAGAGAGAGAGAGAACGTCGAAAGTGTTGTTTTTTACGTTCCTGTCATTGTAACATTTGTTAGTTGACCTTCAGGGCTGAGAGGTTGTCTGGTTAGTTGTTCAAAAGGCGTTTCTATTTTCCCAAATGGCACAAGGATACAATAACCCGCTTTGTATTTCCCGGTTCTCTGGCCACCTACAAAATGTTGAACCTCTTACGAGTTTTAGGCTGCATCAAAAACAAAGCATCTGTCGGCTCATACAGCAGCATCAATGTTAGCTCGCAAAACAATCCGGGCTGACCAAAAAAACATCCCGGCGTGGATCCCCAAAATCCCGGGACTGGTGACACCCCTGGGCAGAAAACTGTACAGCCTACAACTTAAGATTTATGTGACCTGAAGTTATAAATCAGACATAGGGCCTACAACATAGCCTCACTATCAACAACAGAAGATGGGTTACGAGGATATACATTTGGCCTACTAATACTACTACTAAACTGTATTATAGCAGATTTTAACAGTATTTCTTGTATTTACTTTTCGCGGCGCAGGCTGCGTTTAAAATGCCCAGGGTTATATGACATGTATATTAGAAAACTGCCTTACAAGACATTACATATTTACCTAACATATAGACATTATATTTACCAAATATAGAGATTTTTCTAACCTGTATCGTTTGTTGTCGACGGGGATGATGTCCATGGCGATGTAATACTGCTGGTGGGGGTCCAAACCCGAGATCTTCACGCGCATGGCAGGGAACATCCGCCTGCGCGGGAGGAGAAAGACTCTATGTCACACACCAAATGCTCACATTAATAGGCTACATATATCAATATAATGGAGCACTTTAAAATTGCCGTCCAAAACATTGAGTGATAAAAAAATATGCAGCATTATAAGTTCCGTACAATTTTTTACATTTCTTAAAGATGTATAGGCTACACACACACACACACACACACACACACACACACACATATATATATATATATATATATATATATATATATATATAATCAGCCTTTAACCTAGTATAGGTCTACCATAAGATTCTTTTGGACCAAGGCCTGTGAGAAAATAAAAACCATTAATGTAGGCTAGGGTAGAATTAACTTAAATATGTTCTATAAAATAATATTAAAATTAATTATTTTAAAACATTACTGTTATTATTATTCGCTATGTCAAAACGATTTGTTTTACTTTCTTTTAGTTTCTTATAGGAATGTATATCTAAGATGAATAATCATAACTGACGTTATTCTAAAACATTTGCACTTCCTTTCAACTTTTTATTTTTCCTTCAGCCTGCTTCCTTAGTGAATATGTGATAATGACAATGTAGTGATAATGTTAATAATGCGTTAACGTGTTATTTATTTTTACTCTCACCTTCCCGCCTTTGTGATAATCATCTCCGTACCGATCTCATGAAACCGTTTCCAGAGGTCGGAGCCCTGTAGATCCACGCGCATCTCCTCTCCCGGAACCGGTACCGGGGGCGCGCGCTGTGCCTGGGCCTCCGGGCGAGGGCTCTCCAAAAGCACGTCAAAGCTCTCCGCTAAGAAAAGACAGAGCGGGTCACGAGAACGCGTTAATTTAACAATCTAATATAATCGGCTAATATACTGTATAGTCTAGAGACTGCATTAAATAGCCTACAGTTATTGACTGTTAAAGTAGAGAATGAGCAAGTGTGTTTGCGCGCGTGCATGTGTGTGCAGGCAAGTGTATGTGCGCGAGCGAGTATGTGTGCGCGATTGCGCCCATCAGATATAAGCGTGGCTCTCTAAATTAGTAGGTAGCCTAACGGACCGCCACTGTTCTGCTCGTCTAGACCAGGTCCGTCCAGACCAGGCCTGTCCAGACCGGGCTGCCCGTCAGGCTGTTCAGGCCGCACACAATTAGTCGACAATATTCTATGGACCAGGTCACAAACCAATTGACCTAAACACCATGACTCCCAGTCACGTTATAATGCGTTGCAACACTATAACTGTTAAGTTAAAGCATGAATCAAAGTAAAAAGAATATGATCAGTTACAAAATTAATATAATAATATTCTATATAATAATTGCTCCAGTCAAACTAGCAAACAGGCCTAAATATTGACGTCATATCACTCTCAGAGCAAAATGCCTTTTTTTCTGACAGATATAGGCTATTGTTGAGCAATAGCAGTTTTATTATTTCTATTATTTTACCATTGAGTAATTTATAGTGTTTCTGTGTTTTTAACACGCGTGTAAATCTCGGTTCGTATAATGGTTCGGTTCGACGGCCATTTTCCTGCCGGTAATATCCCCTCGCTAATTGGCCTGTTTCTGATTGTAACAAGACTCATAAAGCGGCCGATTAGTCACACGCATAGTCCCTCTATTTACTAGACCAATAACCGGATATTATATCAAATCTTAACAGTAGAGCGGCGACCAAAGTGATCACATCATTCATGTTTTAATCATTATAAACACAAACATAACAGTTTATTTTTGTAGGTTATTTTCTTACATTCTGTCAGTTTCAACTGAGTAGATATGCCCGAACGGTGCTTTAGATTTAGCCTAGAATAAATTATGCCCTATTTAAATTAAGACTACAGGACTACATCAGTGACACTGGTATTCGTGTTATTGTAATCAGGCTGTTGTTGAAGTTAGGATACTTGGTTGTTGAATGTTAATAATTACATTTTATTTAATTCCTTTTTTAACTTCATGTAGGCCTAGTGGCCTTTTAGTTATTGTCAAGAATCAGGTTCAGAAACGCCTTGTCTTATGTTGGTGGGACAATTCATAAAAATAAAAAAAACTCCCCCTATTTAGAGCAGGTCAACAAGTAAACACTGGCGTAGGCTATTAGTTAAGGTATTTTAATCGTATTCCGTTTATGAATAATAATAAAACTGTAGTCAAGAGTTTATGACATGCAGGTGTGATTGTTGGTGGAGTAAAGGAGCTTAGACAGAGTGGAGTGGCGGCCCTTGTGGTGTGTTAGTTGTATATGTGAGTAGCTGGTATTTTAGTTTCTCTGGGTAGCCATGAGGGTTATTTTAACTCTTCTGCGGTTGTCACCAGTCCACGGTAACCGGAAAGGTCATTACTTACGCGAGCCGTCACTAACACACTCTATCTCGCTGCCACGATCGCTGCCGCGGTCGCCCGCCCTGTCCTCTCTCTTCCCTCCGGTACTGGCCAGCTCCAACAGCTCGGTGTCGTCTCCGAGACAGCACACCCCGGTCTCCTCCTCCCCGAGCTTTCGTCTCTTTTCCGCCCCGATCAGAGCCTCCACCGAGAACGCGTGAGCCTTGACGCTCAAAGTGCACGGAGAGCGACGCTTCTCCGCCATTCCACCAATGACGGGAGTAAAAGACGCACGAGAGGAACCAAGGAAAGAGTCGCTCTAAACAAAAGTGAAGTGAAGTAAGATGAAAAGTTCACCCAAAGGGCATCCACGGTAATCTTGTCCTGAGGCCCGATGCTCGGTGTTATGGGTATTTAGGACGCTCCTCTCTCCGTCAGCTATAAGGCCCGTTCAGGACTGACATTGGAGCACAACACAGTACCGTTCTACTGGCCCAGTTACACACTCTCTCGCTCTTTTCCACTTTGTTTCTCTCTCTCTCTCTCTCTCTGTCTTGTTTTTCTCTCTCTTGTCCGCAGTAATGAAGCGCGAGCTGCAAGTGAAATAAAACCTCCGTTATGTGTGTGAGCTGAACGCGTGCGGACGGCAGTGGCCGGGTTTGGGAAAGTGTCAATAAGCTGAGGGGTACTGGAGGGCTGGGCAGCCAGCTGTCAATCACTCTGAACCCGGGCCAATACGAGTCCTGGTTTGATTGAAGTCCCGCCTCCTCTTGCTGTCGGGTGCCGCCTTAATGTGGTAAACGGAAAAGGGGGCTCCTGAGTGAACCGCCCGGGTGGACAGCGCGCATTCTCGCACCCCTGCCCGAAATGCTCTACATGTTTGTCAGTTACACCCACACAGAAGCCCCCCAGCGCAGACAACATGCTTCGGTCAGGTTAATTAATTAATCACATTTTAGAAGAAAAAACATATTTGTTTCAATTGTGGTGCATTCCATTTTTATTATTGAAATAAAAATGTTTAGCTGATTAATATAGCCTGGGACTAATTAAAATGCAATTTAAGATATCTTACTTATTTAATTAAAATGCATATTAATATAATAAAACATTGTATAAAAATGGCATTTACCCACCCACCATTGTTTATAGTGATCAGTGTTGAAACGCACTCTGATGTTTTTTATGATTTAAACCCGGTATAACATCTACCAGGAGGCCCCGAGCCCGCTGCCTTTTCACCGGGGGATTGGAAATATTCCTTGCGCTGTCCAGGACGTGTAAATTAGCGTGCGGTCATGCGGGGAATGCGTGTCCGTAAGGGCCTGTGCCTGTGAAGACATATGGAGCGAGCCTATAAATAAACAAGCGCGTGGACAGTCCCGCAGCTTTGCTTTCACTCCCAGGGCAATGTCCACAACCCGGGGGAAATATTATAAACAACGCGTCATAGTCGTTTATTGGTGTAAATGTAATGTAAATGACGGATAGTCGCGGGAAAGGCCGCTGTCACATTCTCCCTGTTATCAGATGAAACGGCAGTACGGTCCGCTGCCCCGGGGGTAGGAATGCCTTGGCCTACTATAGGCTTAAAGTTTAGATTGGAAGATCTCGAGTTGAGAACCCAAAAACCTCTATTTGAAATAGAGGACCAACTATTCAATGCCTCGTGTTCAAAACATCATCTCCCTTTTGACAACGGTCCGTTTTTATTTTACAAGTGTTTTAGACTGATGAGTCAACATTATGTCGTATGTCAGTCAGCTCTTTAGATTTGCAATTATTCCGTATAGCCTACAAAATCACATGGTAGACTATATATTATATTAATTGAATAATATCTCATTACACTATGCTACAGGCCAACATTATTAATTTCCTTAATTAATATTTGCAAAACTATTTGGAATTGCATTTTCTAAATTGTAGACAATTTGCCAATTTATAGTTGTCTGCTTAAAAATATTTCACGTATTCGAACAAAATTTATATTCATTGGCTACTAAACGAATTTTCATGAAGACCAATGCAATTCCGATATAATTTTTTACCAAACATAAAAATATAAGAAGTGCATATATTTTCACTGAAGCGACGAACCCTTATGAAATGATATTATTTGTAATGGTGGGCTTCCTTTCATATTATTTTTGCATACAGAATATTGAAGGCATTATTTTAAACATTATGTACAATTGCTGATGGTGTATTATCATTCTAATTCATTACTTGTATTTTTGTTTGCATATATATATATATATATATATATATATAGTATAATATATGTAATATATATAAAATACTCCGACCTCTTTACACATTAATAAATAAATACGTTTTTTTTTTTACCAATACAATATATCAGCATAGTTTTCATAGCAATAAATACATTTTACTAACTTTGTGATTTTTTTTATGGGTGGAATAATTAAAATGAAATATTAATATGTGAATTACAAATATGTTTTACCTTTTATTTTTAGCAATTGCAACACATCTGGTAATTGTGTGTGTATAGCCTAAAAGATTGCTTACAGTAGCCTAATTGTTAACTATATTTTAATATATATTAATATTTTGTAAAACTCTATCCACTCGTCTAAAATGTTCCTTATCTTTCAATATTCGTTTACTTTCGTTACTTAAAATAATGAACAGATTAAATGAAATAGGCTATATAAGTAAAATGTCTAATTTTCTCAGACTAGAAAGACGGAAGAGTGATGCTCCGCTGGTTCACACAGCCGCGGGTCATGGTTACCCAGCTTTTCATTTTATTCTATTGTGCGTGTGCGTGTGTTCTCAATTGGAAATGTGTGTTTCCACTGTGGGTTACACGGCTGACAGAAAGAAAAAGGCACGTAACGGTCTCCTCACGGCTTCAACCACCTGCGGTCGGCATCAGCCTGCATCTCTCGGTGCGACTATCCTCGCGACGCTACCGCGGAGCTCAGAGTATGAGTGGGCGAGACTTCTGACACAGAACAGAGCCACGAGCCACACGGAGCCATCACTCCCTCCCTTGCGCCTCCGGACACAACCCACGGGTTAGAGGGCCCGGGCGGGTGTTATTCTACCGGCAGATACAAAGCTATCCTCAAGGCCTAATCTAAAACAAATGTTTTACTTGATTACATTTAGTTTCATTAAGCTATATCTCTATCTGATAGATAAACTGTCTCATGATGTTCTAGATGCGGCTAGCCAGCCAAGGTCTTCTAATAATGAAGAGAAACTCGTTAGTAGAACGTTGGGGCAAGAATACATTTTATCAGTCTGATGGGCAGAAGATGTAGCGATCGACCGGACGTGTGCCGACTCTATAGTTGAGGAAACGGATATTTAGAAATTAAAAAGATTGATTTGAGACGTTTATTGCATGCAATAAACTCCCACAATCTCTCTGTCTTAATTGGCATGGGAAAAATGTGTTTACATTGTTAAACCAGGTGGGAAAAATGATACCAATAAAAATGACAACAGTCGACACAAAAATAACATTAAGATGGAAAGATTTTGAGTAGCCTAAATACTATGTTGGCATTAAACAAACGGCATTTGAGTTTTATATTAAGAGCTATGCACATCAGTCTAATAAAAATGTGAAAATAGTTATGAGTAAGCATGACTAGGGAAAACAAATAAATAGATGAATACTGTTTTTGTGCACAATGTTTATGTTCCACTGGTTGCCTTTTCCCCATGGCAATGGGTCACAAATCTTGCTGCTATGATTGAACATCATGGTATTCTGCTTCACAGACACAGGAGTTCAGCAATTGTTTGATTTGATTTCAAATTATTTGCTGGTTTGTATGATCTGAGAGAAATAAGTGTCTCTAATGGTGTCATACATTTGTCAGGGGGTCAGGAAGTGCAGCTCCTTTTCCACCTCATTTTATGTGTATAGTGTGCACATAGTGTGTCTTCTCCCGAGAGCAAGGTCTTCCTGTGGTGGCCTCTTTCAATAACAGGGCCATGCTAACTTAGCATTCAAATGTAATTTATTTTTGTATTTAATCTTTAGAATGTGTCAAATAATTCTCTTTTTGTTTTCTCATGATATGGTTTGTACTAACTTTCTCTCCTTCCCCACCCACGCCTTTGAGAGCCTTACCCTACATGGCAGGCAGACACATTGTGGATATCGTTTCAGTGAATCAAACAAAACCTCCAGAGACAGGAAGGGAAGACAGAGAAAATAATGTGTAAGAGAAGGGGAATACTTACTTCATACAGAGATCAGGATGGAGAAACAAGGAAAGAAAGATGAGAGGAGTAAAAGATGGAGAAAGCAAAGGACAGAGAATACTTCCCAGCATCTTCAACATTCCAGAGAAACTCAGCCAGAACATAAAAAACAAAACCAAAGGCTAATAATATTAATCCCTGCAGAAAACAATAAAAGCGTTATGCAAATATTTAAATGTATTTACTTTGTTTTAAAAAAAGCATCTAAAGATCAACAACCTTTGTATGCAGTTAGCATCACCACTGATGCCAGGCTATTCTCATTCTCTCCTGCCTGTCCATAAGCCATGCACAGGGCTAGGTAGTCAATGTTTTGATGTGGCCTGGTGTGTGTGTTTGTTTCAAGGTGTGTGTTTTTGGTAGAGGGGGTGTGTGCTGTTTATTAAACAGCTGTGGGACGTGAAGCAGCATCGCTCTATAACCTTTGGCGTAATTGTGCGCAAAGCTTTGAAGGATGATTGGGTCTACCAGCTGAAGCAGAGGAGTCTGGGTAATATACTGTTAACAGTTATTTAGCGCCTGCTAATGGGCACAGGGAGCTGCGCCAGGGCTTTTATAGAGGAAGTGGCAGCGCGGGGAGCGGAGCGCACGTTGACGATGAGGGGAGGGAGGGTAATGGAACATGGGGAACCAGCTCTCATCCCCCAGATCCTTGGTTGCATTCAATGGGAGCCCCGGCCCAGAGCGCACACCTCTAGATCTACCAGGAAGTGCCCAGAGCACATGCCTCTGAATCTACCACGAAGTGTCCAGAGCGCACACCTCTGGATCTACCAGGAAGTGCCCAGAGGACACACCTCTGGATCTACCAGGAAGTGCCCAGAGCGCACGCCTCTGGATCTACCAGGAAGTGCCCAGAGCACACATCTCTGGATCTACCAGGAAGTGCCCATGCTCACACCTCTGGATCTTCCTGGAAGTGCCCATGCTCACACCTCTGGATCTACCAGGAAGTGCCCGTGCTCACACCTCTGGATCTACCAGGAAGTGCCCGTGCTCACACCTCTGGATCTACCAGGAAGTGCCCGTGCTCACACCTCTGGATCTACCAGGAAAAGAGGGAAAGTAAGGTGGAGAGGGAGGAATAGGGGTTGAGAGGTAGGGATGGAGGGAATGTCATGGAGAGAAAAATGTATTTATACACAACCGTTCAAAAGTTTGGGGTCACTTCGAAATTTCCTTGTTCTCCATGAAAAAAACAATTTTGAATAGGAAATATAGCAAAATCAATAGGAATTGAATAGGAAATATAATGTTTTTTAAGTGAAATATTTGTTTCCTTCAGACTTTTGTTAAAGAATCCTCCATTTGCATTATTTATAGCCTTGCAGACATTTGGCATTCTAGTTGTCAGTTTGTATAGGTGATCTGAAGAGATTCCCCCCCATGCTTCCTGAAGCACCTCCCACAAGTAGGATTGGCTTGATGGGCACTTATGTACCATACAGTCAAGCTGGTCGCACAACAGGTCAATAGGTTTGAGATCCGTTGACTGTACTGGCCACTCCATTATAGACAGAATACCAGCTGACCGCTTCTTCCCTAATTAGTTCTTGCATAGTTTGGAGCTGTTCTTTGAGTCGTTGAGGAGGAAATTGGCTCTAATCAAGCGCCTTCCACAGGGTATGGCATGGTGTTGCAAAAGGGAGTGATAGCCTTCCTTCTTTTACCCTGTACAAATCTTCCACTTTACCACCTTCAAAACACCCCCAGACCAATACATTGCCTCCACCATGCTTGATAGATGGCGTCAAGCACCCCTCCAGCATCTTTTTATTTGGTCTGTGTCTGCACTGTATTTCTGATCAATTGATCTTATTTTAATGGACAAAAAAATAGCTTTTCTTTCAAAAAAAGGACATGTCAAAGTGACCCTAAACCTTTGAACGGTAGTGTGTGTGTATCATGGAAAGACAGACCAAGGAGAGGGCTCTCCCTCTCGCTACAAAATGCAAATCCCCCTGCCAATATTATAAAGCCTACAGTCTAAAGCAAATGGAGCATCCGGGACTCTGCTGCATTCCTCCTCTCCTCAGTTCACCTTTCTTCTTCTTTCCAGTCCTGTCCACTCATGCCTTATCCCCTCACCCCTCTCCTGTCATTTCCCCTCGTCTCCTCACCTCTCCTCATTGAGGCCCGGTATTTTCTGCCAATTCAGATTAGATGACACATGTGATGTGTCTGACCCCTGCGCTGGTGTAACAAGTGTAACCATGGGTAACCTCCCGTTGAGATGCTCTGTTAGAGAAGTTGTTTATACAATCTGATGTGTTCAGGAAATGGACTGGGGTATTTATGGGCTGGTTCTTGTGGCAATACCGAGGATTTAATTTGAGTTGGATTTCCTGTCTCTCGGTTACGGGGTCGTCATGGGCAGAGAGCGTGGTGGTACGACTTGTGTGCTACTCATAGAGGACAGCGTCTACGGTTAACGGAGAGGGAGGACAGCGTCTACGGTTAACGGAGAGAGAGGACAGCGTCTACGGTTAACGGAGAGGGAGGACAGCGTCTACGGTTAACGGAGAGGGAGGACAGTGTCTACGGTTAACGGAGAGGGAGGACAGCGTCTACGGTTAACAGAGAGAGAGGACAGCGTCTACGGTTAACGGAGAGAGAGGACAGCGTCTACGGTTAACGGAGAGGGAGGACAGTGTCTATGGTTAACGGAGAGGGAGGACAGCGTCTACGGTTAACAGAGAGGGAGGACAGCGTCTACGGTAAACGGAGAGGGAGGACAGCGTCTACGGTTAATGGAGAGGGACTCGTTCTTCATTCAAACTGGAAACTAAGAGAGTGATATCCAATTTGAAATAAGCAATCAATACATTGAATAAACCAGTGGTTCCCAAACCTCCACTAGGCACACCCAGCCGCTATGTATAAGATGTGTTACAGAGCTAAAACTCAACTTGTCTACAATCAAGCCCTTGCCTACTTGATACAGATAAGTTAGTTCAAGGTGAAACTGTGAGAAGTCTGGGGTCCCCAGCACAAGTTTGATAAAAACAATGATTCTCAGTGCATTGACTAAAATAGAAGACAATGAAGTCATTTATTTGAAGGCTGTCCAAATAATTAAGTTTTAAAGCATAAATGTTTATTTATCAAAAACTATCAACATAAAATATCAAAATGGGTTTGATTCTTTATTGAAAGTCCTCATGACACAAGCCTTGAACTAGAACCATTGGACATTTTTTATTCAGAAAAAGGGCAATTCCGAACAACTTAAACATTTTCCAGAATACAGACTGAGCAGACCTCGCCAGTAAAGACAGCTCTCCTCCACCTACTGACAAGCTTCACTGTCTTTCATTCACCTCACTTGACCTCCATCTGCCTTTGTGGATTTGGTTGGAGGTACCTCTGTTGGTTGATTTGGTTGGAGGTATCTCTGTTTGTTGATTTGGTTGGAGGTATCTCTGTTGGTTGATTTGGTTGGAGGTATCTCTGTTTGTTGATTTGGTTGGAGGTATCCCTGTTGGTTGATTTGGTTGGTGGTACCTCTGTTGGTTGATTTGGTTGGAGGTATCTCTGTTGGTTGATTTGGTTGGAGGTACCTCTGTTGGTTGATTTGGTTGGAGGTACCTCTGTTGATTGATTTGGTTGGAGGTACCTCTGTTGGTTGATTTGGTTGGAGGTACCTCTGCTGGTTGATTTGGTGGTGAGGTATCTCTGTTGGTTTCTTGTCTCTGTGTTTTCTGTTTTCTCAGCCTTCCTCATTTTCTTCTCCTTTCTCAGTCGTTGGCTGCTTGGTTCTGCAGGTTCGTTTCCCCAGTTTAACATGGGCCTACTTACTTCTCAGTTCATTAGCTGGTTCCTGTAATCTAATCGTACTGTAAGTTTGCATCCTGACAGAAACTCTGCTAAGCCAGGTATTTTATCAAACTGAATGAAGACGGCCATCCAAGACTTCAGGTTAAAAGATTTTTTATTTTTTTTTAACTTTCCTACAATTTTCTTTCTAATTGAAATTCCTTTGATCGTAAGCTTTGCACTTCCTTATTCCATAGAGAATGGTTTTGAGGGATTTCCTGTAGGCTTCAAAACATTTTGTCACAAAGTCACACCACCTCCAATGTCTCCACACCTCCAAAGTCAAGTTTAATGACATAAAAAGCACGTATCAACGTTTTCCAATAACTTACAATATCTGATGGATTACAGATCTTTCTACATTTGAACAAGTTCCTTCACAGGGCAGGACACTACAATGAAAATGCCTCGAAAAGTCAGCAAAAAATATGCTAATGATAAATCACCTGCTCACATTGTCAGCTTATAGATGTTTCTAATGAAGCTTCTTGTTAATGTGAGGCTGGGGTTAGATGAAGCTTTTGGTTGACATGAGGTTAGGGTTAGGGTTAGATGAGGTGTCTTAATAACGTGAGGTAAAGGTTAGATGACACTTTCGGTTGACATGAGGTTAGGGTTAGATGAAGCGTCTTAATAACGTGAGGTAAAGGTTAGATGAAGCTTTTGGTTGACATGAGGTTAGGGTTAGGGTTAGATGAAGCGTCTTAATAACGTGAGGTAAAGGTTAGATGAAGCTTTTGGTTGACATGAGGTTAGGGTTAGGGTTAGATGAGGCGTCTTAATAACGTGAGGTAAAGGTTAGATGACACTTTTGGTTGACATGAGGTTAGGGTTAGGGTTAGATGAAGCGTCTTAATAACGTGAGGTAAACATTAGATGAAGCTTCTTGTTAACATGAGGAACTACATCTACTACTACTACTACTACTACATCTACTACTACTACTACTACTACTACTACTACTACTACTACTACTACTACTACTACTACTACTACTACTACTACTACTACTACTACTACTACTACTACTACTACTACTACTACTACTACTACTACTACTACTACTACTACTACTACTACTACTACTACTACTACTACTACTACTACTACTACTACTACTACTACTACTAC